>JADBJO010024600.1:0-7500 GCA_016801955.1 Conus betulinus
GGAACCGTTTCGGTACAGTGGGATTTTCCTTAGGAGTTAACATTGGTTGGTTCTGACTCCATTTCCCATACAGTCCTTTTTGAATGAGAACTATAAAAAACGAGGTTCCGTGTGGGAACTCACGCATAACATCTTGCACATGTGTTCCCTAAAATATCCCATCACCAACAGTCGGAAGAGAGGGCCAGTTTGGCCAGTTTGTGTGGATGACACGTTGCACATAGCATGCACCTCGCGTGAGTCTCGTGAGAACTGCAAAGAAGGAAGAGGATATTGAACGATATAGACTGGATGACACGGAAAAACAACTAAATGAAGCGCCAAATGGCAGCTCTTCAGTCGACACTACCCTGGTAGGTAGCCCGTTGTGTAAAACGAGTGTGGATTTGTAAAGCGCTTAGAGCCTTGTTTTCTAGCCGAGGATAGGCGCTATATAAGTATTCCATAATAACAATACATAGAAATGGTGGACAAACGAATCACAAGACAAAAACACGACGTGTGTGTCGATCTCCTAGATCTTCTTCAGGCCAGGTAGCCCGCCCCCAAACGACACCGGGATAACAAAGATGAACGAGCAATCACTTATGTTTGTCAAGTTGATTAGTGAGCATGAGGGATCATTGACTGTTGGTGTGGGGAGCGACGAGGAAACTTCGTAAAACACGGCCTCAAACCAGCCTGTACTCCTCATGTTTTTCAGGTATGCAAAAACTATCGATCAGCTCTCCAATTAATCCTCTATTCAATGAACCAACCAATCATTCATTCACTCCGCCTGTCAATCACCCAGTCACTAACCTTTGCTCTTTGTTTGCTGGACTGCCATTGGTCAGGACTGGTTTAAGACTCAGGCCGATTGCAGCCCCCACCCGCGGCCTCTGTCTCCGCTTTCAGGTATGAACTATAGAACAGCTGACCAGTTTAATCCTCTGTTCAGTGAACCAGCCAACCTTTCTCAGCCTGTCATCACCCAGTCACTAACCTCGCGCTCTTTGCTTGCTGGACTGTCATTGGTCAGGACTGGTTCAAGAGTCAGCCCACGGCACGCCCACCCCACGACCTCTGTCTCCGCTTCCACCAGGAGGTCCTGGTCCACGGACCGGGCGGCATCCCGATAGCTGGACCCTCTTCTGGAGCAGCGCCCCCTGGCAGCGGGGGGCCGGCCCGACCTGGAAGCTCTGGAGAATGAACATCGGCGGCTGCAGCTTGAGATGCAGCGGTTGGCGGAACAGAGGGAGCTGGAAGAAGCGTTGAGGGCGCAGTATGCAAGATTATTGAAGCGTTCTGTGTCACCCCCCCCCCCCCTCCCAACCTTACGTCTTAAACATTTCTTTGCCCATTCTTAACCCCCCTCCTCTCTCCTCTCTCCGATCTCTCTCTCTCTCTCTCTCCCGCCTTCTCTCTCTCTCTCTCCCTTCCCCATCCTCTCTCTCTCTCCTCTCTCTCTACCCCTCCCTCTTCTTCCTCTCTCTTTCTCTCTCCCCCCCCCTGTTCTCTGTCTGTCTCTCGTCTGTCTGTCTGTCTGTCTGCTCTCTCTCTCTCTCTATCTCTCTCTCTCTCTCTCTCTCTCTCTCAAGCACCCGTTCCTCCCACCTCTGATGGCTTAAGAGACTGTCGAGTATATTGTTTAAAGACTCTATAACTGAAAAAAAGAGCGAACAGCAGAGAGGATGTTTTTTTTAAAGAACCTCCCTCTGCACCTCGTAGAAAAGCAACAGACAGTTTTAACCATCGCTAATTTTACTTTAGAGAGAGAGAGAGAGAGAGAGAACTGTCTTAAGCAAAATGTATGTTTTTTTTATTGGCTACAGATGACTTTCCTTCTCCTTTCCTTTTACCAGTTGTTTTTATGCCAATGAACGCCATGTTACACATGAGTTTTTACAGAATTCCGGCCTTCTTGTTTCTTTAACATCAAAATACACCAGTGTGTGGAACTTTGGCATATGGGATTGAAACTGCTTGCTCTTTTTTTCTTTTAACACGTATTCTACCGAGACGTCGGCAGCTGAAGAACAATCTTAATCCTGTCAGTACGTGTGTCTCTTCATCCCATCACCAAGCCCTATCATGAACCATCTTTGCCCTTTGGTGGGAGAAGGATGGGGAAGAAGGGCGGGGTGGGTCACTGGATAGGGTGTGAGCCATACAAGTATGTGAACAATTTGGTACACACATCTGTCTGATTCCGTGCTTAGAGGTGTCAGTAGGAAATGGTGATGCCCCTTTGTGAGACAGGCCAGAGAAAGCTCTTGTTTGCGTGGTGACATGGTCTGTCTTGCGCCGTTCTTTCTCAAGAAAAGGTTCTGTCCCTGTCTCTCACAGGCCATTGAGCGTCAACGGTGGCGAAGGGGTTAACAGTGTACCCCGTTCGTCCACCTTTTTTCCTCCCTTTTTCCCCGCGCGGTGTGTAGTGTGTAGTGTGTGTGTGTGTGTGTGTGTTAAAATCAATCTCAAACATAATGGGCCCTTTCGGGGCCACTATACAAACACAATATTGCAACGCGCTCACGGCGCGCTCACACACACACCACACACCGCACACACACACACACACACACACACACGCATGCGCTCGCGTGCTTTAAATTCATTATATGTACATGAAAACATACGGGAGGGAGGGAAGGCGAGGGGATGGGTGGGGAAGGGGGGATAAGACGGGAAGTTTTTCTGTTTGTGGCATATGCATGCAAGTCTATAGCAACAGACAGCCGATGAATTCCAAGCTTGTTTTCAATATGCAAACAGTGGGGAGCCGGCGTGGGGTGGGGCATGTTTTGAAAGGTTTAGCTGTGGTGTTTGGAATATACAACATGGACAATAATAATGACTGTACTTCTAATCTTTTGTTTGAGTCAGCCAGAGTATTTCTATCGCTCGGCTATCCTTCAGCGGTTGCGTTTTCTAGAGGACAAATTCAATCTGGCCTGTGGCAAGCAAATGGGTGTGGGACTGCAGGCGGGGGAGGGCGGGGGGGGGAGAGTAGAGGAGAGGGGGCGGGGGGCACTATCCACATTTACTCTGGCAAGAGAAGATAAATCAACGGTGTGAAATTAGCTCAACGAAAACTTCGAAAAGCTGCTTTCCACCTTCGGATTATCTTCTCATACGGGAGTAAAGATGGATATATGCGCGTGTATGCATGTGTGTAAATATGCTCGTAACATCATCAGTCGAATCGAAAAAAAAAAAAAAAAACTTCTCTTGCTGTGATTTCATTTCTTTGCTAGATTATGCACGTTCGTTTATTTGTGTTTTTTTTTTCAACGTAAGGTGTCGCGTCTTTTGAATTTTAAGCACAATGGCTATTCTTTTTTATGCCCAACTGCTGTTTCAGTATTATGAAGTAAATTTAGACTTTTCAAACGTTGCTTTCTCAGTGTTGTGAGTGTCACCTAGCGGTGGGAAGCAAAGACTGAGTGATTCGCTTTGAGTGAAAACGAGAGAGATTGAGAGAGATGGGAAGGAGAGACATGAAAGGGATCTTAACACCATCATGTACATGCATCTCTCTCCTCTCTCTCTCTCTCTCTCTCTCTCTCTCTCGTCTCACACACACACCCACACACACACACACTCTCTCTCTCTCTCTCTCTCTCTCTCCTCTCTCTCTCTCTCTCTCTCCTCTCTCTCCCTCTCTCTCTCGCTTCTCTCTCTCTCTCACGCACGCTCACGCACGCACGCAAGCACGCACCCACGCACATGGGCATTCACATAGATTCGTATTCGGAATTTTAATAGTAAGACACCTTTGATACACCAAGATGAATGTAATGCATAAACACATGAGTGAAGAACAGCGCTTTACTGAAAACAAACTGCTACAGCCAGCACACGTAGGTAGGTGAGAAGGGACAGAACAGACAGGCAAAAAAAAAAAAAACAATAGAAACGCAAACATGTGCTGCATGCATTCATCTAGGTAGTACTAGATTCCATGGATGACTAATGCGTTCATGTCTGTAATCTCAAGGGAAAAAATAGTATTTCCTTTCGTACACAATACATTGAATGGTCAGTTTATGATTTAACTGTCAGGGTGCAAAACCGAACTTTCATTGTGCTCAGATTTCGAATCTTGTACTTGTTGCTTTCAGTGATATAGCAAAACAGTGTTCTTCGTGATGTGTGTGTGTGTGTGTGTGGTGTGTGTGTGTGTGTGTGTGGTGTTGATGATGATGTTGTTGTTTTGGGCTTTGTGTGTGTGTGTGGGTGTGTGTGTGTGTGTGTGTGTGTGTGTGTGTTTTTTGTTGTTTTTTTTTGTGTGGCAGTGGTTGTTTTCTTGGGGAAGGTGGTTGTTTGTTTTTTGTTTTTTTGCTGTTATTAGGCTTTCTGTACACTGAAATTCCTTGAAATGCGGAGGGTGGAGGCGTGTCTTGTCCTTTTTTTCCCTATGACTTTCTAGTTTTTTCATGCACCCTAGGGACATTGCTCTCTCGCTGTTCATTCCGAGCCCCTGTCCACAGCCACCCGGCCCATCCTGCCACAGCCACCCGGCCCATCCTGCCACAGCAGCCACCCGGCCCATCCCCCCTGCCACAGCCACCCGGCCCGTCCTGCCACAGCCACCCGGCCCATCCTGCCACAGCCACCCGGCCCATCCCCCTGCCACAGCCACCCGGCCCGTCCTGCCACAGCCCACCGGGCCCATCCCGCCACAGCCACCCGGCCCATCCTGCCACAGCCACCCGGCCCATCCCCCCTGCCACAGCCATCCACGCCGGCCCGTCCTGCCACAGCCACCCGGCCCATCCCCCTGCCACAGCCACCCGGCCCATCCCCCCTGCCACAGCCACCCGGCCCATCCCCCCTGCCACAGCCACCCGGCCCATCCCCCCTGCCACACAGCCACCCGGCCCGTCCTGCCACAGCCACCCGGCCCATCCCGCCACAGCCACCCGGCCCATCCCCCCTGCCCAGCCCCACCTGCCCCGCCACCACCCCGCCCATCCTGCCACAGCCACCCGGCCCGTCCTGCCACAGCCACCCGGCCCATCCCGCCACAGCCACCCGGCCCATCCCCCCTGCCACAGCCACCCGGCCCATCCCCCCTGCCACAGCCACCCGGCCCGTCCTGCCACAGCCACCCGGCCCATCCCGCCACAGCCACCCGGCCCATCCCCCCTGCCACAGCCACCCGGCCCATCCCCCCTGCCACAGCCACCCGGCCCGTCCTGCCACAGCCACCCGGCCCATCCCGCCACAGCCACCCGGCCCATCCTGCCACAGCCACCCGGCCCATCCCCCCCTGCCACAGCCACCCGGCCCATCCCCCCTGCCACAGCCACCGGCCCATCCTGCCACAGCCACCCGGCCCATCCCGCCACAGTCCCAGCACCGGCAATTCACAAGGAGCTGTCAGTATCAAGTCGTCAAGAGACAACCAGTCGGGGGAGACACTGCACTGCTGCCGAGTCACTTTGGTGTGTGTTCAGTGGTGCCTGTCCTGATCTAGCGCACGCAGGACACCATCTACTAAGTCCCCCTACTGACGACAATAATTGCTTAATCGCGGAGCCGGCGTGAGTGAGCTCTCCCTCCAGAGGGCGCCACCACATCTGTCCAACGACAGCCCCCATGAACTAGCCGATACTGGTGACCCCCGACGGAACCAAACCAAGGCCACAGACTTGGAGAAGACATCGACAGTGAGGTCACCATGAATGCAGGGCGTGAACGGCCATAGAATTTGAGACTTTTTTTCATGCTGATGGAAGAGAATGAGGACGATGAAGTTGATGCTACGGATTTCCTTTCCGGTCTGAAAGCGAATGACAGGGCTGTACTCTACGCTGGCTCTCATATATATCCCGGCGTCAACCAGCCCGAGAGAAACCAAATACCTGCAGTTTGGTATGGAAATTTGAGCAACACTCTCAGAAACACATCCACATAGGAGATGAAACTCTACTGAGCCCGTAGCAAATTCAACTCTGGGTAGGAGCTGGTCGGAAAAGAAAAATCCCACATGGCTCGGACGGGAATTGAACCCATGACCCCCCAGTCGGGAGTCCGCCACGCTAACCACCTCGCCACGGCGGCTGATGACAACAAGTACTTGGTCGCGAGACCAACCAGAGTGAGTGAGTTGGAGGGCGTTGCCACGTCCATCCTTGTAAACGTTTTGTGGAGCGACTATTGACGGGAGGAATACAAGGGAAAGTGTCTAGCTTCAGACTTGAACCCGTGTGCCTTCAGTCTTCCCGTTTCTTGCGCTACGGACGTCTAGGCCGAAGAGCGTCTGAGAACTGGGAGGAGTGGAGAAAGCTGGTAGCGAAGTCTTCTGTGGCGCCCCCAACGGTCTTCCAAGAGTCCGGGATAGGTGATAGGTGATAGACGATAAGTGATAGGTAATAAGGAATAGGTGATAGGTGATAGGTGATGGGTGATAGGTGATGGGTGATAGGTGATAGGTGATGTGTGATAGTGGACGTCTACGCAGGCAGGGAGCTCTTCACAAGGCGTATTCGTTTGGCCGACAGTACACGTCATACGGCCGCGCGAGATTCGAACGTCCTCTTCCCACCCCAACCCTTTCTCCTTTCCACACCATCTCCCTCCCCCCCCCCCTTCCGGTCTTCGCTCCCACACACCATCCTTGCACCCCCTCCTACTCTACATCCTTCTCTCTCCATTCTCCCCCATCTTACTTGCCATCCGATTTTTCAACGGGGTGATGATGGTAAAGGGAAAGGGGTGAGGTTGAGGGTGGGATGGGGCGGGGACCAGTATCTGACGCATCATCGAGATAATTCCGGACCGTTGGTTCGAATCTAGATCAGAGCAGTGAGTTTTGTTGTTGGTTTTCTTGTTTTTTTTTCTGATGGTGGTGGTGGTTCTTCTCCCTAGTGTTCCTCCCGGTCTTAATGAGTGGTCTGCGTTCCAGTCTTTCGGACGATGTGATGAATCGAGGCACTGTGGTACAGGTTGCACACAGCACTCTTGAAATGAGCTTTGGAAGTTGTCCATAGTCAGGTTCTGTAGAGACAAGACAGCTTTTATTGAAAGGTAAACAAAAGAAACATAAAGGAAAAAAGGGGGAAACCAACGTGGTCGTGACGCTGTATTATAGCTGTGCACTCTCCTAAGGGAGAAGGGATGCACAAGAGAAATGATGCTGCGGTATAGTTGAGCAAGCACGTGCAATACAGTCGGTCACACATCACAGCATTGCATTGCAGGCCTCCTCTCTACCGAACCACTATTACAATTTTTCTGTCATCATACCATTCATAACTACTGGTGGTTAGAGTAGTTTACAGACGAACACGTAGACAGAAACAAAAATCCAGCTCTTTCTAGGAGCGAGAGAGAGAGAGAGAGAGAGAGAGAGAGAGAGAGAGAGAGAGAGAGAGAGAGAGAGAGAGAGAGAGTTTTTTTTTTAACGTAATTCAATATTTTGTTTGTTGTTTTTAGACCACTGTTCTCTTTTCACATACACATAAATGAAAGAATTAAGATTTTTTATATGAAAAAGGATCATATATCCGACAT
>JADBJO010024600.1:12500-24939 GCA_016801955.1 Conus betulinus
TTAACATACCTAAACATTAGAAACAAACCACCTGTGGGGGGATAATGGGGGGGGAGCGCCCCCCGGGGGGGGGAGTATGTGCCTACTGTGGTTTCTTAGTTGTGCGCCTCTGTGTGGTGTTTTCCTTCAATGGGTGCTCAGTTCGGCAAGGCCGCGCGCGCGCGCTATGTGGCGTGCGTGCGTGTGTGCGTGTTGCCTGTTTGTGGGGCGTACTGTTTGTATTTACCTCTTGTTGTGTGCGTGTGTGCATTTGTGCTTGTGTGTGGTGTGTGTGATCCGTGTGTTTCAATGTGACTGTTTGTCTTAGGTGCAGTTTATTTTGTGTGTGTTTAACCGCGTGTGTGCTGTGTTTTTTGTTGTGTTGTGTTGTGTGTTTGTGTGTGTGTGTGTTGTGTGTGTGCGTGCTATTTGCGTCGGCGTTTATGTTGTCCTGTGTCTTTTTTTCCACGTGTCGTCTCTTCTTATAGCATCATTGTTTTTTTGTGTTTGTGTGTTGTTGTGGTGTGTGTCTTGTGTGTATGTGTGTATGTGTCGATAAGTCAGTTGTGTGTGTGTCGAGTGTGTGGGTGGAGGTTGTGTGTGTAGGTGTGCGAGAGAAAGTGCCTCTGCGTTATGTTGCTGTGCTGTCTCTGTGTTGTCTGTGTTCCTTGTCAGTCTGTGTTGTCTGTCTGTCTTGTCTGTGTCGTGCCTCTGCGCGATATGCCCGGCGTCAGGTGTCTTTTGTGTGTGCGTGCGAGTGTGTGTGCTGTGTGTGTGTGTGCCGTAGTGTGTGTGGCTGTACCCTATGTGTTGTGTGTGTGTGTGTGTGTGTTGTGTGTGTGTGTGTTGTTGCGAGCTGTGTGCGTACTATGGGTCTGTCTTGTCTTAGGTCTGAGTGGTGTGTGTGCACGCGCGTGTGTGTGTGTGTGTTTGTATTGTATGTGTCCAAGTGTGTGTGTGTTGGGTTGTGTGTTGGTGTGTTTGTGGGTGGTGGTGCGTGCGGGCCTATGTTGAGTAGCTCGTCTCTGTGTTGTACTGTTCTATGGCTCTGGTGTGTCTGTCTCTGTCAGTATGAAGCATCGCATTTTGACTTAATGTGTGTGTGATCTTGTCATAGTGTGTTCCAGATGTGCTGGTGTTCTCCTTGTGGTTGTGTGTGTGTGTGTCTGTGTGTGTGTGTGTTGTGTGCACAATTTGTGTGCGAGTGTGTGTTACGATGAAGTGAGTGGAGTGAAAAGTGTAGTGAGAAAGCGAGAGAAACGTCCTTGAACTAGTGTGTGTGCGAGTGATGAATGTGTTTGTGTGTGATGTGGTACGTGTGTGTGTGATGTGTGTTTCTGGTGTCAGTCTATTGTCTGTCTTGTCTGTCTGATCTGTCTGTGTGTATACTTGTATCCTTACATCCAATCACTACATTCTGATATGTCATTGTTATTCCATAGTCCTTCTTTGCTCTTCTTGTCCTCTCGTCTTTGCTTCTCCAACTCTTACTAAATACCGGTGTCCCTCTACCCATGCTCCCCTCACCCCCCCCCCGGCCCCTCTCTGTCTCTGTCGGTCTGTCTGTCTCTCTCTCTCTCTCCCTCTCATCTCTCTCTCTCTCTGCTGGCTATGTCCCCCGCAACCCTCTCTCATCGCGCTAGCTTCTCTCCTCTCTCTGTAAATTCCATCACTCCTGGTACATTAAGTCGTTTGGGAGCCTTCTTGCCTGCGGACATCTCTTGAGTTGGATCCGGGTGTTAAACCTGATGGTCAGTCCAGCACTCAGCACCGCTCAACGATTTGGTGGCTCCTACATCTTGTCTGCTCCCCTCACTGGCAATGACAGTGTCCCAAAAGACGTGCCAGTGCTTGGAACGAGGATGCATCCACGATGTTCTGTTACGGATAGAGAGGCGCGGACGACTGTGTTGTTGGTGATCAGCAGCTTGATGCTCAGCACAGGTCTGGAGAAGCAGGTGACCGTCCTGTTGCCGCGGCACGTTCGGTGTTGGTCGATGACACCTTCCAACGAGTCGCTGGTGGAACCAACTCTAGCGTTGAAATCACAAAGTATGGCGAGCTTTGTCTTGCTTGCGGGACAGTAGCAAGGACCAGAGTGCAGGTCCATGTAGACTTTGTCCTTCTCGTCATCTGGATCGATCGGTGCACAGGCGCTGATAATTGTCAGGTGCTTCTTTCCAAATGAAAGGGGGAGCTTCATGATCATCAGCCTGTCGGTCACTCCCATTTGAGGGCCAGCTAGCTTGCCAACAGAAGCTGTCTTCAATGCAAAGCCTCTTGTCGCAATTCACTTCTCTGCCCCTCCAAAAGAAGATATAGCCAGAGCCCCTGTCACGAAGTTCGCCCTATGCCGCAAGCTGGGTCTCACTCAAGGCTACAAACGTCGATGTTAAACAAGGCGAGTTCTTTACCAGGCAGAGCTGTTCTCCTCTGAGGCCTGTTTGCAATCGTCTCTATCAAGAAGTGGTGAGCACATTCCATGTGCCGAGGGTGAGAGGAACAATCTTCGATTTTTTTTTCTTTGACTTTCGACCGCTAAAGTAGGGGGTCCCCTCCAGCTGCAGTGGGCTGAAGAAACGCCAGAACCAAGCAGTCGTTTGTAGACACTCTGAAAGAACGCCCAGAAATCCGCCTCTCTGGACAACCAGAATGGGGAATCCAACAGGCCGACCTTCAGAGAACTTCTACAACATGCTGCAGAGATCCTAGGACCGGCAGCCAAGAAACCCAAGGACTGGTTTGATGAGAGCTGCGATGAACATCCAGCAGCTTCTGGATGAATTAAAACTTCTGCACAAAGCTTATCTCAGTGACAACCAAGTCCGTCACCAAAAAAGATGCGTTCAACAACATACGCGGACCGGTTCAAAATAAAACTAAGAAAAGATGTAAGACCGTGGCTGAGCAACAAAGCTGACGACGAGATCCAAGGATATGCTGACAGTCATGATATGAACTTTTATAATGCCTTGAAAGAAGTGTATAGACCTATCATCACAGGATCATCCCCATCTGCTCAGCTTTGATGGAAACACATTGATCACTGACAAGTGAAAGATCTTGGCAAATATTTCAACAGCGTACTAACTCGCCTGTCATCCATCAATGACATAGCCATTGACCGACTCCCTCAAGTGCCTACCCAACGAAGAAAATGGATCTGAACCACGAAACCTTCCTGAAGACATAGAATGTGATGATGTTTGTTGTCCAAGTAGCGAAAGTCCTGGCTCAGACTCCATTCCAGCTGAGGTCTACAACGAAGGTAATACACCTCTGGCTAAAATGCTTCATCATTTGTTTCTTTCTGAGGTGGCAGCAAGAGACCATTTGCCCTTGGAGTTCAAAGATGCATCCATTAAACACTTGTACAAGTGTCCGAGGCATATCCTTCCTTTCCACAGCAAGCAAGATACTTGCCAGATTTCTGCTAAGACGCTTTATAACACACCCTTGAACAAGAAATTTTTGCCAGAGAGCCAGTGCGCTTCAGGAAAGATACACGAGGAACCACTGGTACGGTGTATGTTGCTGTAAGAAAACGGATCCAAGAAAATGTCAAGGGCAAAAAATGCCGACCTGTTTTTCCATCTATGTCGACCTGACCAAGGCCTTCAATTTCTGTCGGTAGAAGAGAGTCCATGAAGATCATGGTCAAGAATGGATGCCACACGGAATTCATCTCTATGGTGCGACAGCTTCATGACGGAATGCTGGCTCGAATCCAGGACAAGGGAGACACAATCTAACGCATTCCCTGTCACAAATGGCGTAAAGCAAGGCTGTGTTTGGCACCCACTCTGTTTCAGCATCATATTTTCTGCAAAGCTGACTGACGCTTCAGAGACTGAGACGTAGGTATTGGCATCAGATTCAGAACCAATGGAAAACTGTTTGACCTGGAGAGGCTCCTTGCAAGAACTACAGTTATGACAGATATCACCAGGGAATTTCTGTACGTTGTAGTGCGCCTTCAGTGTTTGCTCAGTAACCAACATGCAATGCAGCTTTGACAAGCTTTCCATACATGCGCCCAACTTCGGTCTCATCATAATACAAAAAGACAAAAAATTCTGCATAACCAAGGCCAGGCAGACCCTAATCTGAGCCCAACATCATAGAAAATGGGTGTGAGTCTTGCTGTTGTAAGTGAATTCACGTATGTCGGTATCACACTGTCCCAGAACGTTGCCATCAATGAAGAAGTGAGTGTCAGAATTTCAAAAGGAAGTACAGTCTCTGGCAGATAATACACCAATGTTTGGAATGGAAGAGACATTGGTCTGTTCCTACATCTGTCCAGTTGACGAGGACCACTTCAGTCATTTTGGGGCTGAGGGGGCCGAGACGATTTGTGGATACGCAGGTGGCTGATCAAAACCAATGCGTGCACAGATGTGTGTGGTGACAGCTTGAACAGGAATCAGGGAGACCTTCTCTTGATAAATGGTGCAGGTTTTCCTTGCCTGTTTCTTTTGTTGAAAACTGTACAGAGCAGTTCTCCACACACACTGATCAAGCCAATGCGTGCATTGAATGTGTAGTGACAACTTGAACAGGGAATCAGGGAGACCTTCTCTTGATAAATAATGCAGGTTTTTCCTTACCTGTCTCTTTTGTTGCATATCGGTCTAGAGACCAAGCTGAAGCTGTACAGAGCAGTTCTCCCACACTACACTCTTCAACACATGTGAAACGCGAATATTGTACCAACGCCATTCCAAGAAGCTAAATCGCTTCCACAGAACGTGCCACAGAAGATTGTAAAACATCAAATAGTGGGACAAAATCCCAGAGACACAGACCAAGCAGGCCTACCTAACATCCACACCATCCTGATGCTGCCTCAGCTACAACGAGCAGGTCATGTAGCTCGCATGCCAGACCACCGGCTGCCAGGCGGAGAACTGCAACAAGGAATGTGTTTCCACAGAGGTCAGAAGAAATGCTTCAAAAACACCCTCAAAACATACATGACACCACTTAACATCAAGCCTGACACATGGGAGCAAACTGCTATGCATCGAGCTAGATGGCGCCAATCTCTCCACAAAGGGCCCAGTTCATGTGAAGAAAGGAGGACAGCCACAGCGCAACAAAAGAGGCATGCACGGAAAGCTCACGCCAGCAATTAAGCGGACGTCTGTCCCATTCCTTGTCCAGGCTGTCGCCGCACATTCTGTGCACGCATTGGGCTCGACCAGCCACCCACGTACCAATACTCAAATCGTCTCACCTCTTTCATCCCCAACATGACTGAAGTGGCCTCGTCGATGAACAAGAACATCACTTCCATCTGTCACGATCACTCCCTTAGCTTGTGAGTGTGTTTTCTGGTTCAATATAAGGAATACAATCACACGGATCTGTAGTATTAGGCAAATGTACGCTTTATAAGACCATTTCAGGCTGTAAATACATTGGCGTCACATGGGCATCATCTTTAGAATGTTAGGCAATGCATGCACTGCCCCAAAAATGAGGTTCACGTGAACGTAATAACTGACGTTATAACACCACCAGCTTGTTTTGATGAGTTTTCTTACCATTCTGTATATTTTCAAAACGCAGAACAAACGCGTAAAACACAAATTAGAACAAAAACAAAACAAAAAAAATTAATTCATTTTCACTCTTTACATTGCAGCCGTTGTTAAATTGTTAAGATTCTAGAAGCATATTTTGTTCCCAAAAAATACCTGTGTCCTCACAGTTTCATGAAGTTTGTTACCAAATTGTTCCCGCATTCTCACAGAAATCTATGTCTGCAGTTTGCGCTCTACTATTTTCTATCTCTTGTGTTAGGTTTGAATCTGCTTGCTTTTTTTCTCGCACACAGCGTATTGTACAGCTTGTCAAGACACATACTTGAATTAAATATCCGTTTACCAACACGTAAGAGCGTTCAGGCAGTTGACATACAAATAGGTCCTCATTTTCAGGCAATCCGTTAGAACCGCCTGTTTCTTATTTGTTGATGGAACACACATCTTTTCTGAGAAGTTACAAAATCCGTGTAGTGTCTGAAATGCTAAGGGAATCCGTGGATTTTCTGGTAATAACGATTGCATGTAACCTACCCTACACTTTGAACTAGACGGATACTAGGGAGAGCGCAGTTCCCCCGTCAATGTCAAATGGTTCCGCCCTTTCTTCTGGATCGGCACCACAGCTCTGCACCAAAAATGTGATGGTGTCGTTTTGGGGTCACGTTGAGTATTATTGCGAAGTTTTCAGTAAAAATCGATTCGGCAAATTTTTTTGGTCATCTTGCCCACTGAATAACCAAAAGAATACAGAAAAAAAAACCTGACGAGGGTGAGAACGTAAACTCCTTGGCAATGGTGAACAATTTGGGGACATTTTGAGAACCGTTATCTTGATTCCTGTTTGCACTTGTCCTCACCATGGCAACGATGACCAGGCGGTCGTGTACTCCACCCAGATGGCGCGTGTGACACAGCCAGTTGCTGGCCATGCTGACGTGAGCATCGTTGATGATGAAAAGTCACCAACAAAGGCTCGCGCCCCCTCCAGTGGCCAACGCCTTCGCAAGGGAGCTAAGCGAGGTGGTGGAGTCCGAGAGCAGTGCTCGTTCTTTGCCTGTTGCCGCTGTTGGGGGGTAAACAAAAAAAGTAGGACAGACAGCTGCTGTGGCGTTAAGATTTATTGTTGTGAAATGTTTGTTTGTTTGTTTTGTTGTTTGTTTTTTTTGTTTTGTTTTGTTTTGTTTTATTTTGTTTTGTTTTTTGGGGGGGTTGTGCTGATCGATGAGCATGAAGATGATGAAGATGATGCTACGGATTTCAATTCCGGTCTGAGACTTACATGACAGGGCTGTACTCTACGCTTACTTTCATAATATATCCCGGCGTCAACCAGGCCCGAGAGATACAGACACCTGCAGTGTTGGTCAGGAAATTTGAGCAACACTCTCAGAGATGCATCCATTAATTGAATGAAAACTCGACTGTGTGGTCCCAGTCTTCCCAAATGACCCCGTAGCAACCTCGGTTCTGGGCAAGAGCCGGTCGGGGCAGAAAAATCCCACATGACTCTGATGGGAATCGAACCCACGACCTCCCAATCGGGAGTCCGCGACGCTGATCACTTCGCCACCGCGGCTGGTTGTTGTGAAATGCTTTGCTACGATTCTTCAGAGTTGTTTACAACCTCTGTTCTAACGCGTGTGTGACTGTGGGCGGAGAGTTTAGGAGACCCAAACAGCCCAAGCAGTCCGTCGAAGCTCCGCTAGGGCCTACTGTCATGGCCACAACTGAAAGAAAATTCTTTGAAGCACTCGTTCACCCACAGGACACTTTACAAGAAAAACAAACTCCCAAAGTCTTGATGTGAACTAAAAAACAAACTCCCAAAGTCCTTGATGTGAACTAGCAGTTTGAGGCAGCAGTGTTGAACTGACAACCAGTGCTTTATTTAACCATGAAAGTGGTACTGATTTAAAAGAAAAAAGCTGCATTAGAAGTCGTGGCGATGGTGATCATGATGTGGTAGTGATGCGGTGTAGTTTTCTTTTTGTTTGTTTGTTTGTTTTTAGAAAAGATGTAGCATGATAAAGTTAAGAACCAATTCCTAAACCGATTTTATTAATACTAAATAATTATACTAATGCGAAAATGCATTTTAAAGCGGCAGTAGTAGTAGTAGTAGTAGTAGTTAGTAGCAGCAGCAGCAGCAGCAGTAGTAACAGGTGCAATATGAGCCAAAAGTATAGAAGTAGTAGCAGCCAGCAATAGCAGCGGCGGCAGTGTTAGGAGTAGCAGTATCACTAGTATGCCTACTCTACTCGCCTCTCTCTCTCTCTCTCTCTCTCTCCTCTCTCTCTCTCTCTCATCTCTCTTCTCTCTCTGTAGGCGCGCCACACACACACGCGCGCGCTGACAGACTATGAAAAGGAAAACGATATATTGTACAGATAGGGAAACAGATATGTAGTAGAAAACAGACAGACAGACTGACAGACACTGACGTTCAAGCAGACAGAGAAACACAGACATAAGAAGGCAGGCAGAGAGTAAACAAGTATTTCCTTTACCCTCCAGTCCGGCTATCGTCGACTGGCGGGACCCCATGGCCCGAAACCAGATCACAAACAGTATCACACACGCTGATAAAAACACCGCCCTCTTCACCGATGGCTCGAACGTTCCTCTTCTTGATGAACACCAGTGCCGATTTGCGTGGTCCCATTGTAGTGTTCTAGACGCACACAGATTTAAATTGAGGTCAGTTAGTACCCCTTTAGCACCGTACAATCTCGAAACTGAGTGTTTTTTTTGTTCCTCAGCTCGAAAACATTTTTTAAAAAAAAAATTGATTCAATCACGAGACGGCAATGATTAACATCTTCCGATCGATCTTTGGTTTGTGAGAGCAAAGAAAAACAAACAAACAAACAAAAAGAAATTCCCAAGAGAGTTTTTTTTTTTCTTTGGTTTCATCTTTGGTTTGGTTTTGTCACTATCTATAATGTTCGAGTGACGCAGTTTCGGCCCAACGAAGTTTTTGTTTTAAATGCTCCAGTCGATGTATGTTTGTCTTAATTAGATTTCTGCACAGAAAATAAATAAATAAACAAATGAAAACGTTGTCTATGTCGACGCTGCGCGCTGATCAACCAATTAACACTTGTTCCTATCGACGTTTCCTGTTTAACCTTTCATGCAGTTCTGACCACTGGAACTTGGTCGTGCCACGCCTTGTTTAAAATCACACAGTTTCGGCCAGATAAATCTTGTATTTTATTCGTCGTTGTTGTTTGTTCGTTAAGTCACACAATATCACCCTGTCAACATTTGTTCTCGTCAACATGTTAGACAGGGACATGGTTGTTACCCCTGTGCTAGTGGGGGAGGAGCTTGTGATGGGTGGGGGAGTGGAGTGGGGTGGAGTGTGGATATGACCCCTTATTTTTGGCTTTTTAAAGACCAGATATTTCTGGGATGAATGGCACTTGCTTTTTTTTTCAAACAATTTGCATCGACTTCGTTGTAACCCAACCCCATCAGTTTGTTGTTGTTGTTGTTGTTGTTTGTTGTTTGTTGTGTTTTGTTTTGTTTTTTGTTCGGGGTTTTTTTTTTACAGTGTGTTGTGCATTCCGTAAAATTGTCTCTCATAAGCCAATCCTAACACGAACAAAACTCAAACGTAGGGTGACCCGAAAAATTATTCGTTATAATCGACTTTCAGTTCCAAAGTCTACGACATATGACGTCATGTTAAAGATGACGTGCCCCATTTCACCTTCAACCTTTTCCACGGTTTATGTCATATCTGTTAGGAACTTTGTTACATTTTCCTGTTATATGATAAGAAATGATCAGGATATTGACTGTCCGCACCGTTTCCAGACCTACGTTTTAGCTGTTTTTCTTCTCTCTGATTGAACCGTTAACCTGACTAATGGAGCTAAAACAGCTTTGGGCATGCCCATCATCAGTATCTGTCCCATGAAAACGGCGGGGATCACTCTCGCTGAACGCTAGCTCAAACACAGACTACCTCCCCTTGCAGATTTTTTTAACATCGTCTGTAGCTGGATCAAAGTCTACCACAACTCTCAGAGTGACGTCGTCCTGACTGTACTCCGGCACAATGACGTCAGAGGGTGTGTCAAACGTGCGCGGCAAGATTACTACAGATAAACAGCGCTACAAGCGGCCACCAATGGCAAGAAAATCAATTCATTGAAGGCGAACTGCACTGTATGACATGTGTGTTTCATATTTATAAACAGGAGAGCGAGCGAGCGTGCGCGCGCGCAAGAGAGAGAGGAGCGAGAGAGAGAGAGATAGAGAGAGAGAGAGAGAAGAGAGAGAGAAGTCTGAGTAACCTCGTCTGCAATTAAGCTTCGTCCGATGTATAATCCGTCTTAAAAGTGTAATCACAACACACACACACACACACACACACACACACACACACACACAACACCACTCACACACACACGCACAACACTCCACACACACACACCACACCGCACACACACACACAACACACACACATACGAAAGCGCGCGAGATCAATTATGTCTTTACAATAAAGCAAAAACATCAAACAGCCATGTTTCTAATAATGCGCCCTGCTCTTTTTCCCCGTTCACCATAAAATGTCCGGCCCATTGGCTGATAAGCCTTCTTTGAAGAATTTTCGGCAAAAGTCATTTGGTCCTGCCGGTTGTGACGTCGATCCGGCACGAAGTTCCAAGCCCACCTCACATGACGTGATGAATAGCACGACGGAGGTAACTAACGATCCCGGTGGAATGTGAAAGAGGCAGCATATTCAGCACTTCACACTGTCGCATCATCAAAGTGAACAACGCTGAAAAACGAAGATACTTGGAGGACGCTCGGGGTGACGTCTCATTGCCCGTTTTATTCTCTGTGCTCTGAGCCTACCAGCCCATGTCTTAACCCTCATCCCTTCTCCTGACCTCCTCTCTTTCCCACTCCTCCCACTCCCCCTCCACTTTCTGCCCCCCCCCCCCCCCCCCTTCCCCCTCCTTTCTCCCCTCCTCTCCCTTCCGGCCCTCTCTCTCTCTCTCTTCCATCCCCCCAACCCCCCCCACCCCCACCCCCGTGATATTGATCCCACTGGACTATTTCAGTAGGTAACATTTTTGTTATCCCCCACCCAAGGCAACCAATGTGAAGAGAGATAGAGGCAGTGGTGTGTGTGTGTGTGTGTGTGTGTGGTGTTGTGTGTGTGTGTTGCGTGTGTGTGTGGTGTGTGCCGCGCGCGCGCGCGCGTGTGGTGTGTGTGTGTGTGTGTGTGTGTGTATGCATGTATGTGTGTGGTGTTTTTGTGTGTGTGTGTGTGCGTGCGTGCGTGCGTGCGTGTGTGTGTGTGGTGTGGTGGTGTGTGTGTGTGCGTGTGCGTGTGTGTGTGTGTGTGCGTTTATACTTGTGCGCGCGTGTGTGTGTGTTCCTTTAACATTGCATAGTGTTTTTTTTGTCCCAACCCGGAAAATGGTGGAGTCTAGCCAATTTAGCTGTACATCTGATAAAGTCTCATCAACTTGGCAGATTTTGCTAACGGAATTGTTGGGGTTGTTGTTGTTGCTTTTTTTTTTGTTTGTTTTTGTATTTTTGTTTAGTGGTCTGATGTACACGTACAGCAAAGAATTTGTTACATAACATAGCTGCCCGACTCTCACGTGTACTAGGTCGCATTCATTCCATTTATGAAACGTTTGCATATGCTGTTTGTGCGCTAGAGAGAGAGGGGGGGAGGAGAATTTGGTTTTGTTTGTATGCGAGTGTATGTTATGCGTGCGTCCATAAGGTTTTGTGTGGGTATGGTTTGAGCGTGTGTGTGCAAGGGGAGGGGCACGGCTTTTGTGTGTGTGTGTGTGTGTGTGTGGTGTGTGTGTGTGTGTGTGCATGCATGCGAGAGATCCTTTGAGACTGGTTTTATTTGTTTGTATGGTGCGTGTATGGCATTCATGCGAGTGGGGAAGGGGAAGGGTGGGTCTTGTTGTGTGTGTGTGTGTGTGTGATGTGTGTGTGTGTGGTGGTGAAATTTCCTTTTGTTTATAGAACAGCTTATCCGCGTGTTCAACAGTTCTTCCGATACCTGAGAAACAGGAGGGGAGGGGAGGTGGTGGGGAATAAAGCCGTCCTCCAATACAAATCATTCGTTTTCTGATAAAAACTATTCAGGTGTAGAATTGCAAATTCCCAATGATTTAGTGTATAGTTGAAACAAACTGGGTACTCGTGTATGTGAATTCTGTGGTGAGCCGCATTCGATATTGGTCTAAACGTTTACATATTGATTAATGTAGGTTACACCATCCACAATTTGTTATTTAGATGTTAGGGCAAAGAAAAACTGGGTATTAAATGTCTTTGTTATATATGGCATTGATTTTGGTAATGTGTGGTTAAATCAAGGCGAAGGAAATGTAAATGTCTTATGGCAATGTCATGTCGACGTTTGATTGAATGTAAATGGCAAAACTGGAACAGCCACATTGACACTAGTGAAAGATTCAATTCTTTACAAAACTTTTTCGTAACGCCTCTGATGTTTGAGCAATATTTTTCAAGCAAACGTGGACTGAAAACTGAAATACATTATGACCAGGTTTGATATAAATGTACATCATACAGGAATTAAAGTTTTGAACTGCTTGCGATCAGACGTGTCCCCTTATGCTAGATTGTGTAAACGAAGATGAGATACACTACACCCGTTCTCTGTTGCCAAAGATGGAAAGAAATCAGAGAACATTTCCTGGAGCCTAAATATGGTTGAAAAACCTTGTTTTATTTAAACAAGGGTATATCGATGCCATGCACTGAACCTGATGTCCTACGTAATGTTGCTGTGTTTTCCCTACAAGGCTTTTAAATATAGGGAAAGAGCTCATTCATAATGTTGCATAGTATGACCGATGTAGCCATATAATGTATAATATTCCTTTCGTGTG
>JADBJO010024601.1:0-5000 GCA_016801955.1 Conus betulinus
GAATGAAGTGATAATGTTTGTAATTTCCAAGCGTTTAAGACCTGACTTTCCATAATTGATTCGTCGTTAACATTCTGGAGCTGTAGTATTACTCAATCCCTGCATGGCCATTATGTTTTAACTAAACTGTCCAGATTCTGATAATTATAATCTTATGTTAGAAACGTCTAAAGATAAGAATCATGTGACCTTACGTACGAAAAATCAGTATACTGTTGCAATCTTGGTGCCTGATGATTTGAATCTTCCCAAGTGCGAAAGCAACTCACACTTTTTCTTAGTCTAAAATACTATCAAATTCCAAAACCAAAACCCCTCTTGATTTCTGTGGACTAAAATACCGATGACTCCTTTTGGCCAAGGGGCACCGCTATTTCTGAAGACTAAAACACCATGTACCATATTACAAATCTGTAAGTGCTGACTCTTCGCCTATTCTAAGGTAAATACACCCTCAGTCCGTGGAGCCAAAACATTGTCAACTTAAGAAAGTGATAATGATTTAGCTTGATGGGCATAGGGTGCGGGGGCTGAACTAAGGCGGCTGTTTCGTGAGAACAATTGTGTCCAGGGAGGTGTGCATAGAGAGAAATGGATGCGTGGGGCAAATGCAGGCAGGCAAGCAGGTTGATTGATGCAGAGGGTGACACGCCAAGTAACATGAACATCAGCACAAAGTCACAGTGTGGTCTCTGCGTTGATAAAATCTCTGTATGCACTTTATATTCTGGTCAGAGACAACAAAAAACGTCTTTTGTCTTTATCGTCAACCAGTCGTCATCACAATAATGAAAATGATTACCATCTCATCATCATCATCAGTCATCATCATCATCATCGTCGTCGTCGTCATCATCATCATCATCATCATCATCACCATCATCATCATCATCACATCTCTCTCTCTCTCTCTCTCTCTCTCTCTCTCTCTCTCTCTCTCTCTCTCTCTCTCTCTCTCTCTCTCTCTCTCCAACTGCATTTCCCATATTCTCTCACATAAGGGGATATGCTTTGATCCGTGATAAATGGTTTGAGGCTATTTATTCGTTTTGTTTCTTTTTCTTTTTTTTTTTTTTTTGGTTCGTTTTGTTTCTTTTGTGTATTTTTAATTGCCTCTTTACTGGCTAACGAATACAGTCCATGTTTTCTCTGAATCTGATAACAGCTGATTAACAGCAAAGAAAGGAAAGAAATCTAAATAAAAAAAAAAGAAAGGAAGAAAGAAAGAAAGAAAGAAACAAGCAAATAGATAAAAGGAAATATCTGATTGCTGCTCATTTGATTGACATTAATGTTTTGGAGACATCTTAATATGAAACCATGCTGCCAAACTAGGAAAAAATGTCATGAAATAGCAACAACGATTATGCCTTACCAACCATCTCCTGTCCCCCACCTTTTTTCGTACTATACCATGTCAGCACACACACACACACACACACACACACACACACACACACACACACACCACACACACACACACACACACATACACACACACACACACACACACACACACACACACACACACACACACACACACACACACACACACACCACACACGTGTACACTCACCACACACACACATATGCAACGGTAACAATTGCACAGCCAATGCTTGTTTGGGTAACAAAGGTATCACCAGTGCGTTAGGCTAAAACGTAAGTCAGACTTCTGAAAAGTCGTAGCCATGAGACCATCTTCTCATATTTTCTTGTCTTAAACATTATTTTATTCATCCAACAGCTTTAAGTCATGCGCATTGTGGTATGCAAACTCACCGGGTATGGTGTAGCGTATGTGGACTAGTCCGCACGCTTTGGCACCTTGATGAAACTGAAACTGAAATTTGGGGCTTGTCACTGGTAACGACTGCTTATGTGAAAAGTCCTAGCAGCTAGCGAGTGAGCCTCAGTTCGTTGCCATGAACTATACTAAAAATGGGAGAAAAAAAGGACATGAATCTTTTCTCTAGACACTCTTCTTTCCCTGCTGATAGTATGGGGAGCAGCACCATGAAATCCCGTGAGCTTAACAGGCGTGAATGGCATCATTATGGTGGATGTGGCAGGATGAAGGCATGCTCCCTGTGGATTACCCGGTGCAGGGGCTGCGGCGGGGCCGACTGGGCTGTGGCTGTGGACGGGGTGTCACAATGAGCGGGCGTGGGTACGCTGCCTCTGAGGTGGCGCAGAGGTTGGGACAGCAAAAAAAAAAAAAAAAAAAAAAAAAAAAAAAAAAAAAAAAAAAAAAAGAAAATGAAGGCATGCTAGTACTCCACCTACTACCAAAACACGTTGATGTGGGGCTACTTTGCCTGTCCTCCAAGGCGGCGAAGTCTCTTTCCCCGCTGAGGAACGATGTAGATAGTTTCTGCAGGTCGGTGTTGAAGCGGACTGGTATGGGATCGATGGACACACGCCTCCCGTTTCTACACTTCGTGTCCTGATGCTGTGTGAAGAGGTCTGAGTCTGGCCTCTGGCCTCAGGCTAAATGACCTGTGTCTAACGCTTCCCTACATCGTACATTGAACATGCTAGTAAGAAGTGCTTTCCACCGAGAGAGAGAGAGAGAGAGAGAGAGGTGGCAGAGAGAGAGAGAGAGAGAGATGGAAAGAGATGGAGAGAGAGGAGAGAGAAAGAGAGAGAGAGCCAGGGGAGTGGTGGTGGGGTGGTTGTGGTGGTGGAGAATACTTTGAGAGGACAGCATTGATCCATTGAAGGCTGGTGGAAGGTGAATGAAAACAACTGGTTTTAAAGTCTGTCAGTGTTTTTTTTTTTTTTTTTTGTTTTTTTTTTCTTTTTTTTCCTCACAATGTCATTTCATCAGCATCACATGTTCGCTTTCCCAGGTATACAGCCAACGCTGATGTGTTCCTTGTGGAGGCCTTGGCATTAGCAATCCACAAGGCACAGTCAGTACCACGTCCTCATGAGTTCACCCTCCTGACAGTTGTCGACACTCTAGTGGCGTTCGTTGTGATCCAGCATCTGAAAGACACCATTCATGAAGCCCCTTACCGACTACACCACTGGCCTTTATTTGTGGCATGAGAAAGCCTTCAAGAGGACGCAGCCATACTAGTCAACGACACAACCCCAATAAAATGGTCAATGCTGTGATGACCTTGACACAAACACGAACATGAACGTGGAGGGGAAAAAACCAGGACGGAAGTCATTATGACAGCAGTGCATGAGGATGATTGATTCTGTATCATTATATGTTGATAACTGCGGATGCGGTTCATGGAAAACGGCGCTGTCAAGACTCATTCTTGGACTGGCAATTCAAAGCAGTGCCGGGCAGTACGCCTCCGTTGGTGATATAAACCAGAATCAAAATCTGCCTAACCGATTGCCGACACCTACTGTGTTGGTTAGTAAAAAAAAAAAAAAAACAAAAAAAAAAAAAAAAAAAAAAAAAAAAAAACAAAAAAAAAAAAAAAAAAAAAAAAAAGGCGCTCAGCGACAAATCGCGATCACCCTTTAATGACATTGCTGACAGAGCGGTAGACCTCCTGACATCAGGCTGACTATAAGAGGAGGTAGGGGGTGGTGGTTGGACATAAAGCGCTTCTTACTAAAAAAACTTTTTTCTTTTGTTTTGTTTTCTGTTTATATCAAAAAGCATTGGCCTAGAACTCAGGACGGTGATATCAGGACAGTAATTGAACAAGGAAAATTTCAAATGAGGAGGGTTTACGGGAGTAGTACACAATTAAGTAAGAAAGAAAAATAGTCTAACTCTATCTCCCTTTTGTGAAGTTAATCGCATGCTTGTAAGGCCAAACGAATGCCGCTTACGACTCCATATCGCCTAACAAAAAATGCCAACACAGATCGCGCGCGTATACACACGCACGCCACGCACGCACGCACGCACGCAACGCACGCACACACACACCACACACACACACACACACACTATTAACACCCAGGAGAGAGAGAGGGGGGAGAGAGAGGGAGGGAGGAAGAGAGAGAGGAGGGGAGGAGAGAGAGAGACGAGGAGAGAGGAGAGAGAGGAGAGCTGAGAGGAGAGGGCGAGAGAGAGAGAGAGTCCGATCTTAAGAAGTCCGGTCTTCCCCATATACCATATATCTGACACACAGACAGAGCAACAAAACTGGAGCAATGAAGACAACAACATTTATATTCATTCAAGACTGCATAGCACCATTTGATCTTGAACACGTACGGTAACCCTTTCTCAGAGAGAGAGATCGTCTTAATAAGTTCCGGTCTTCCACCATATACCATATATCTGCACACGACAGAGCAACAAAACGTTTGAGCAATGAAGACACACATTTATATTCATTCAGACTGGCATAGCCCATTTGATCTTGGCACACGTACGGTAACCCTTTCTCCGACGAATCCAAGTTCATTGTGCATGGTTTTTAACTCTCGAAACGACTGTTTGTTTACAATATTTTCTTGTCTAGCAGACAATGCCCCACAAAGAGCACGCAAAAATAACAAAGAGTGACATACCCACAGATGGAGTATTCCAGCTTCCGCGTATCAGGTGAAGTTGACACTTATACACAAGCATAACCAACTGGAGAAAAGAACAAACACAACTGAAATGTATTCAAACCTGGCGCAGCCTTCTGATTCTGAATGTAGTCAACAAACCGCAGGGTAACAAACCAAGCTAACCTCGTTGGATTGGGTGAATAAAAACCTTCATTGAGGGAAGAGAATAACGCACAGGAAATGTATTGAACACAGGAAATATCACATCGCTCACCCAAACCGAACACACCAACACCGGACACCCCCCTCCATCCCTTCCCCAAAGAAAGAAAAGAAAGAAAGAAAGAAAGAAAGGAAAGAAAAGAAGAAAGAGATAAGAAAAAAGGAACGGGGAAAAGAAAAAAGAGTTCCGGCTTGGTATATATTTGGTATCTGACAGCTGCGCTCAGTCTGACAAACACTGGTTGCAAATGATGGAATTAAACATAAAAACACGATTGAAATAACCAAGAGAGTGT
>JADBJO010024601.1:10000-12500 GCA_016801955.1 Conus betulinus
ATTTACGGTTTCTTAATTACATTTTACATATACATCGTAACATGAAGGCAGCCACACTTTTTGTTCTAAGTTGGCTCGCCTTTGCTGCGTTTATGTTTTCATTATCCATCACTCAAACAAGGTATTACTGACCGGAATATTAATGTCCATATATAAACTTTTCATGCCGTTTATGTGCTGGAAGATCACAGTGTTTCAAGAAAAGGGTACAATACATACAAGGCAAAAAAAGTAGCATCTCGTAGGATTGCAAACCACAACCTTGTTAGGTTGAAAACGGGACGAATCAAATCAAATTTGAATTCTTGGATGCTTAATTTTGATTGAAAAAAAGACTGGCATCCTTCATATTCTCTCTCTCTCTCTCTCCTCTCTCTCTCTCTCTCTCTCTCTCTCTCCTCTCTCTCTCTCTCTCTCTCTCTCTCTCCTCTTCATTGACGTCGTCGTTGTCGTAATCATTAATTTAATGATGCTGTTGTTGTTATGGTTGTTGTTGTTCTCATCATGACTTTTGTTTGGCTGTGTTGTTTGTTGTTGTTATTCTTCTTCGTCTTCTTCTTATATTCTTCGTCGTCGTCGTCGTCTTCTTTTTCTTCTTCTTAAGGATTATGATGATGATGATGATGATGATGATGATAATGATGATGATTGTTCTTGCTATTCTTGTTTTGTTTTTGCTGTTCTTCATCTACTTCAAAATGACTTCCGAGAAACGTGAGCACCTTTAAAGTCAGAGCCATCACGTTCCTCATGTATTGAGTGCGTACAGGAGACATTATGTTCAGTCGCCTTCGCAAATGTGAACTTTTATGAGGGACATTTTCCTGTGTCATTTAGAAAGCAAAATCGCGTATCCAATAGCAATGCTGACCGTTTTCCGTTTGCTATGTGTATCATCAAAACTGATAAAAAAGCTACTTACAACTCTCTTGACAATATCATTAGGTCAAGAGCCTGCGCTCTATCGTGTGTGTGCGCGCGCGCGCGCCCACACACACCCACCACTGTCTGTCTGTCTGTGTCTCTCTCTGTCTGTGTCTCTCTCACACACACAGTCACACATATGCAGACACACTGAAATAGACATAAAACACTCGAAACACATAGAGTGCTTATGCGCGCGTACGCATGCACGCTCGCACGCACCCGCATCTTTACACACGCACAGAGAGAGAGAGAGAGAGAGAAGAGAGAGGGAGAGATATTAAGGCAATTTTACTCCACATAGAATCCTGGATGCTACTCCACATAGATTCCTGGATGATATTTACCAAACGCTTTTCTGAAATTTTACGAACTTGCCCGTTTTCAGTTGCACATTTTCTCTTCCTTGACCTTTTGGTTGTTATTGGTGTTGTTCTTCTTCACCGTCACCGTCACCATCAATTTCATCATCATCATCTTCTTTTTTTCTTCTTCTTCTTCTCTGTGTGTGTGTGTGTGTGTGTGTGTGTGTGTCCGTATGTGTGTGTAAATTCTCGGTTATCTTTGTATGCATAATATAATGGCCTGCAAAGAAAAGTGAGATCTTTTGAAACGATGTTTGAATGATGGAAAGGGAACACACACATAAATAAAATCATTGTTTCTCTTCAGTGACCGCGGTAATTTGACTCCTCTGCCTTTTCGGTTTTAAGAAGAATGCTACCCCCCGAAAAGGCTGGTGTGCAATACCGTAGTATGTTTGTCGAGTTTAAAAAAAAAAACAAAAAACTAAAGGTGCCACCTAAGAAGCAAAAAGAAAATGATGAAAGAGCAAACCAAGCTACATTTTCTTGTGAAAAGTAGAAAATATAAAAACAATAACCTCTTAAGACACAAGTGCTGAGGGCCAGTTCTTGGAATGAATCTGTTAGGGACTAAATTACAATAAACTAATAAATTCCAAGGATAAGTGCCGAGCACCATTCCAGCAACTTATAGAGCAGCTTGGTGTTGCAATGACTGCAAGAAGTATTCATTTATAAACAAAGCTTGCTCTTATGTTTCAGATTGAAGAAAGAGGGGGAAATAAGCATTCCTATCTGCAGTGGTAGATGATTCTGCCTAACTAACAGTATGTGCTTGAGTGGGTGAATGGGGAATAATAAATGCTTCTCAAAATGAGCCTTCAGCAAGCTTATAGTCTCCAAGGGGGAAACAATCTCTTATGGGGAGGAAACTCACTAACATATAACTCCTGGTCAGATACCAGTATTAAATGCTTATTAGTTTATTGTAATTTAGTCCCTTGCGGATTCATTCCAAGAACTGGCCCTCAGCACTTGTGTCTTAAGAGGTTATCTTTTTATATGTTTCTACTTTTCACAAGAAATTGCAGCTTGTTTTGCTCTTTCATGATTTTCTTTTGCTTCTTAGGTGGCACCTTTGATTGGGTTTTTCGAAAACTTAACAAACATACTACGGGTATTGCACACCAGTCTTTTTCAGGGATAGCATATATATATATATATATATATATATATATATATATATATATATATATATATATATATATGTG
>JADBJO010024602.1:0-5000 GCA_016801955.1 Conus betulinus
TTCTGCTGTCGCAGAAGAAGAAGAAGAAGAAGAAGAAGAAGAAGACGAAGAAGAAGAGAAGAAAAAGGAAAGAGGAGGAGGAGGAGGGAAGAAGAGGAGGGGGAGGAGGAGGAGGGATAAAAGAAGAAGTAAAAGAAGAAGATGATGATGATCATGATCCATGATCATAATCATGATGAAGAAGAAGAAGAAAAAGAAAGAAAAGGGGGAAAATCATTAAAGATACAAGTTACGGAAAACAAACCTAAAATAAGATTAAATAAAACAAAACGAACAGACTGAACTGAAATGAAATAGAATAAAAATAAAGCAAAAACAAAACAAAATGAAATAAAAAAAAGAAATAAAACAAAACACAAACTAAACTAAAAATAAGATAAAACAAAACAAAACAAAACAAAATAAGATGTAATAAAACCAGCCCGATGGCGGTACATTTCAGACTTCTCACCTATTGACGAGTTTAAGAAGCAAAAACACTCAAAACAGCAGATCAAGGAGGCCAGAGACTGGCGTTGGTGTGGCGACTTGTCTTCCACCCACCCCCCCCCCTTTGGCCCCCCCCACCCCCCCCCCCCCCCCCCCCCCCCCCCCCCCCCCCCCCCCACGCTAACCAGGGCCCCCGGACCACTTTAATAAACTATCCATCTCTGTCCCGGCTACAGCTCCCCCACCCCCATCACCCACCCTCCATTTCTCCACCCAGCCCTCCCTCCCACACTACCCCCCCTCCCCCCTCCATGTCATGTTCCTCCTCACCTCCTCTTCCGCCCTCTCTCTCTCTCTCTCCACTTACTCACTCTCTCTCTCTCTGTCTCTCTGTCTCTCTCCCCTCCCCCTCCCTCTCCGCATCTCTCTCTCTCTCTCTCTCCTATCTCTCTCTCTCTCTCTCTCTTCTCTCTCTCTCTCTCTCTCTCTAATCATTTTGTTGTTTTGATGTCTCGTTCTGCAGGATGTCGTCCTTCTCTAAGAAAAGAAAAAAAAGAAGGTGGTTTGTTTATTATTCTGTCGTAGTTTGGAGAGGTAGAGAGGCATGCGCATCGTGATAACTCATGTGCCAGATCAGTCTTTTAGTGTCAGGAACTGGTGGGTGACTGTGGACAAAAAATTGAGTTCTTCCCCCACCCCACCCCCCAAACCCCCATACATGCACGCACGCACCCACGCCCCACCCCTTCCCCCCCCCCCTCCCCCCACCCCCACCCCCCCCCCCCCCACACTTTTTTTTCAAACTGATCCATAATTCAACGTCCTATCAGTCCTGATATGACCTCCCGAGCGGGGGTAGGGTGGGAAAGGGGAGGGGGGAGGGGGGGAGGGCTGAGCTGTAAAAACAACACGACGTGACTTGAGCGGAGCGGAAAGTACGAGCAGATAACATAGGGTCGCCGCAAAAGAGTGCAGCAGCATAGTTTTTTTTTTTTTTTTTTTTTTAAATGTTATTTTGATTTTTGGTTTTTCTTTTATTTGTTTTATTTGTTTCTTTTCTTTTTTTTTGGTAGGTGGGATCCAGAAATGTTAAGTAGTGGGATCGTGTGCATTGCGAAGTAGAGCGGTGGTGTCGTTCTTGCTTTTTCTATCTTTCCTTTCTTTCTTTTTTGTTTTTGTTTTGTTTGTTTGTTTGTTTGTTTTTTGAAGGGTGGGATTCACAAACGTTATGTCGTGGAATCGTGTGCAGTGGTGACTTGCACCATTAGCTCTACAACGCCCAGTTCAGTTTAGCCCAGCAGTGCATAAGGGGGGGGGGGGGGGGGGTGTAGATAAGGACTTTATGGCTTAATCAATTAACCCTTTCAGAGAGGTTAGCCTTCTATAGGTTTTCCAGGAAAAGCAATTACTAAAAAAATCGTGGGGAATAACAACTTGCACAGTGGGGGTGTGTGTTTATCTCCCCCATTGGTCGGCTGATGGGTGGTTGTGAAACTTCCAACTGATGACACTTAAGGCTTTCAAAACACATATCTTGTCCTTTGCTTAGCTTTTTGAGACCGGGTTACACATGCACTATTCTATCACATTTTTTTCCCCAAAATGTTCTTCCCCAACGAACACGCTCCTGACATTAAAAAAAAAAAAAAAATCAACGATTCACCAACCATTCCCCCCCCCTCCCCCCCACATTCGGACATTGGGAACATTTTTAACAAGCGTGATGGAAATGCCTCGGGCACATATTTCAGAATCCGTGAAATACCTCGGAAACATATTTAAAAATCGTGAAATACCTCGGAACATATTTTGAAATCGTGTGATGGAAATTCATAGGGAACACATTTGAAGATCATGAACATCCCGGAACACATTTTACATCGATGAAATTCCTCGGGAAACACATTTTCAAATCATAAATTCATCGGGGCAACATCTTAAAAATCGTGAATTCTGGGGAACACTTTTACAATCGTGAAAATTCCTCGGGCACATATTTCCATAATCGTTAATACCTCGGAAACATATTTAAAAATCGTGAAATACCTCGGAAACATATGTTTGAAATCGTGAAAATTCCTCGGGAACCAATTTTAAGATCATGAATTCCTCGGGAACACATTTTACAATCGTGAAAATTCCTCGGGGGAAACACATTTTAAATCATGAAATCAGTCGGGAACACATCTTAAAATCGGAATTTCCTTGGGAAAACAATTTTTAAAATTCGTGAAATATTTCCTCAGGAAGAAGACAGTTTTAAAAATCAGGACATCCCTGGAGAAAAAAAAAAAAAAAAAAGAATTCCAGGAAGGCTGGAAGCAGCTCGGTTGAATGCCGTCACTTAGCTGTATTTCACAGAAAGTAAACAGAGATCCTGGCTCCCCCCCAGAGAGGAAGAGGTCCACACGCAGTGACAGAAGAGAAGGGCGGGGAATAATCACCACGCGCGCTGGGAAAGCTGAGGATTCCATAACATAAGAGCCGTTTCACCAATATTTTTTTTTTTTTTTTATTTTTTTTTTTTTTTTTTTTTTTTTTTTTGTTATCCATGTGTATAGAGGTTCGTGGGTTAGGTCACCCGAGGTGGGTTAGTGTGGGGGTGGGGAGGTAAGGTTTGGTGTAATTGTGGTTGGGGGCTTAGGCTCTTTTCTCCTTTTTTTCCGCCCCGCCCCACGGTTTTTCTTTTCCAATCTTTCCTCTCTGTGTGTGTAAGTATGGGTAAAGAAGGATGTGGTCGGGGGTTTGTGTGTGGGTGGGTGTGCTGGGCAGCTCCACCCCTACTTTCTCTCGTCTCTCTCTCTCTCGCACTCCTACCGCCTCTCCCTTCTTCTACTCCTTATTCTCTCTGTCGGTCTCGTCCCTCAGCCTCTCGCCGTCTCCCTCGAACCCCCCTCCCCGCGTCACCGTCGGTCTCTCGCCCCTGGTAATCCATCTCTCGGTACATCCCTCGTCATCCCTCTCTCTCTCCACTCTCTCTTCCTCACTCTCCTCTCGCTCTCTCTCTCCATATCTCCTCTCTGTGATGACTCCTCTCTGCTCTGCTCTGCCTCTCTCTGTCGGTGTGTTGTCCCTTGTTTTTTCCCCACCCCCCCCCCCTGTCTGTCTGTCTGTCTGTCTGTCTTTCTCTTCCTCTCCTCTCGTCCTCTCCCTCCCTCCCTTCTCTCCTCCTCTCGTTCGTCATCTACCCGCTCCCTCTCCATATCTCTTCCTCTTTCTCCCTCTCCCCGTCTGTCTTTCTGTCCACTCACTCCGCCCCCCCTCCCCTTCCCTCCCTTCCTCTCTCTCTCTCCCTATCTCTCTCCATCCTCTCTCTCTCCTCTCCCCTCCCTCTCCGGTCCCCCTCGTTCCTCACTCTCTCTCTCGCTCTCTCTCTACTCTTCTTCGCCTCGCACCGTCTGGCGCCTGGGTGTTGTGTGTGGGGTTGTGTGTGTGTGGGTGTTGTGTGTGTGTTCTCTGCTCCCCCTCCATATCCTGTCCATTCCTCTCCTTCTCCGCATTCTCTCTCTCCTTCTCCCCCTCCCTCTCCCATCTTCTCTCCTTATGTACTCTCGTCATCTCTCCCCTCTCTGCTCGTCCCCTCGCTGTCTGCTTGTCTGTCGACCTCTCTCCTCTCCTCCCTCTCGCCGCTTCCCTCCCCCACGCCCTCTCTCTCATCTCTCTTCTCCCGTCGCGTCTCAACCCCTCTCTCCCCTCCTCCCCTCCCTCCACCTTCTCCTCCCCTTCTTTCCGAAAGCTGACATGCGGGGTTGTTGCTTCTTTTTTTTTTTTTTTTTTTTTTTTTGTCTTTGTCTGAGCTAATTACGACTGACTATACTTGTCAGGAGTTTTTACATTCCGGACTGGAGGGGATTTTTAGATGTAGTTTCTAACGTCTATCAGGACTGTTGTCTGTATCTCCTCCACAGGGCTAATGAAGACGGATCGATCGTGCTGTTACCTGACTCTTCCGCGGACTTTAACACGCCACCCTCTTGATCTGTGTAACCCGCTGTAAAGCTAACCTCTTGGAAGGCTGCAGTTGTTCCAGTGCCTACCTAGCACCTGCAGGAGCACCGGACTGGTCAAGGTTCATCAACCCGAGGCACGGCATTACGTATGGTCAGCGGAGCCCAAACCCCCCCCCTCCTTCTTCCGCCGTAATCTTCCCCGAGTTGAATCAGGGTACCCATTTGACTGCTCAGTGGATGGACATTGAGAGAAGGTTGTTTTTTTTTTTTTTTTTTTGGTCAGGTCCCCCGTCTGTTAAAATAAAAAAGAACGAAATAAGAAGAGAGAAAAGCAAAAGGAAACAAAAGAAAGAACAAGAACAAGAAAACGAAAAAGAAAGAAAAAGAAAGAAAGAAATCCGACGCTACGAATGAATTGGGACACCAGAGGATGGAACTCACAATCATCAGTCAGTGAAGCGGAAGACTCTTAACCATTTGGCCACTGGCCCCCTTTGGACAGTCCCTGATCAGGGTAGGTAAGGCAGCAAGAGAGAGGACATGGGCCTCCATCGCCCTAAAAATGCTAGCTCGATCTAAGAGGGGTCAAAGTCTCCAGGACCTCTTAGGTAATGGGAATGT
>JADBJO010024602.1:10000-20000 GCA_016801955.1 Conus betulinus
CAGACACAGAGAAAGAGAGAGAGAGAGTTCAGAATCAGATAATTTATTCGTAATAGGCCATGGCCTCCTAACGAAGGGGTGTGTGGACATACACAGCACAATAATTATAAACAATTATAATACATAATGAGACAAAAAGCAAATCGTTGTCACATGTTCAAGAAGAAACACTTCTCTCAATTCAAAGGCTTTGTATAGAAACAAATGAAAACTGTTAAGCAACTTCAGCAGAAGTGGAAGACATACGAACATACTTGGTAGATTTAATTTAAACAAAGATGGCTGTCTATAATATTTGGGCTTATTGAACTTTTCTCTGACGTTTCTGAGAGCTGGACAGCATAGAACAAAATGTATTTCTGTTTCCTATGAATCTCTACATAAAGGGCAAATCAAATCCCAATATTATGCCTTCTATATCTAAGACAATGGCGAGCTAGTTCTGATATTCCTATTCTAAATTTTGCTCTTACATGTTTAAGTGCATATCTATATCTATGTTCAAGTAAGTTTTCAAGTTATGAGTATATGAGAAACTCCTACAAAAATCAACCTATCACTATTATGAATATGGTCAGACCATTTCTGCCATCTACAGTTTCCACGAGTCGCTGGCGAAAAAGTTATAAAAAGCCTTTTATATTCTCGACTCATTGGTTCAACCAGACGAATCTGAATCCATATTCAAACAGATAGAGTCGCACTTTTGTCACCCAATTACTTTAACCTTTAGGCAGCAGAGACATGTAAATAGGAAATCGATCAGTTTCGCGCCAGAAATAAGATCATTCGGAGTGCGTTTATCAATACATTGAAACTCATTCAAAGCAAAAACATGGACCGGTTCACAGAAGGTATAGCCGCTTTATCTAATCCCCATAACTCAGAACCAAATTGTACCATGACAACGACACCCACGCCGGTTTTTCTCCGTGCCTCCCGCGCGACAAGCTGAAAACCCACACTGACATCTTCATGACGTCATGATAACGACACCCACGTCAGCCTCTCTCTGTCTTCTGCGCGACAAGCTGAAAACCCGCACTGACATCTTCATGACGTCATGACAACGACACCCACGTCAGCCTCTCTCTGCTCCTCCTGCGCGACAAGCTAAAAACCCACACTGACATCTTGATGACGTCATGACAACGACACCCACGTCAGCCTCTCTCTGTCTTCTGCGCGACAAGCTGAAAACCCACACTGACATCTTGATGACGTCATGACAACGACACCCACGTCAGCCTCTCTCTGTCTTCTGCGCGACAAGCTGAAAACCCACACTGACATCTTGATGACGTCATGACAACGACACCCACGTCAACCTCTCTCTGCCTCCTGCGCGACAAGCTGAAAACCCACACTGACATCTTCATGACGTCATGACAACGACACCCACGTCAACTTTTTCTCTGCTTCCTGCGCGACAAGCTGAAAACCCACACTGACATCTTCATGACGTCATGACAACGACACCCACGTCAGCCTCTCTCTGCCTCCTGCGCGACAAGCTAAAAAATCCACACTGACATCTTGATGACGTCATGATAACGACACCCACGTCAGCCTCTCTCTGCCTCCAGCGCGACAACCTGAAAACCCACACTGGCCTCAGAAACAACGCCGATTATAGTCAACATGACAGCTTCCTCTTAGTCACCTTCTCCGCCCCATCCCCCTTCCCCAATTTCTGGCCATCCCTCCCCCCCCCCCCCACCCCCCTTCCCCTTTCCGTCCTTGTCCTTCCACCCTCTGCACCACTACCACCCCAACGTTTCCATCCATCCATTTGCAGCCCCCAACCCCTTGTCACACACACACACACACACACACACACACACACACACACACACACACACACACACACACACATACACACACACACACACACACACATACATACATACACGCGCGCGCGCGCGCGCGCCTACATACGTCAGTTGTCGAATTTGTGAGTATAACTGAACAAGAAAAACCCTAAGATTCAAATCACAACTGATGCTGCAACTACAACAGCAGCAGCAATCATCATCATCATCATCATCATCATCATCATCATCATCATCATCATTTTCATCAACATGATCAGCATCATCACCCTTATGATCATCATCATCTTATAATATTGATGATGATGATGATGATGATGATGATATGATGATACTACTACTACTACTACTACTGCTGCTGCTGCTGCTGCTGCTGCTGCTGCTGCTGCTGCTGCTGCTGCTACTACTACTACCACTACTACTGCTGCTGCTGCTGCTGCTGCTGCTACTACTACTACTACTACTACTACTACTACTACTACTACTACTCATTATCAAAATATCATCATCATTATCATCATCATCATCTTATAATTTTGATGATGATAATAATTATGATGATGATGATGATGATATCTTGATAATGAGTAGTAGTAGTAGTAGTAGTAGTAGCAGAATTAGCAGCAGCAGTAGTAGTAGCAGTAGTAGCAGCAGCAGCAGCGGCGGCGGCGGCGGTAGTAGTAGTGGCAGCAGCAGCAGCAGTAATAGCAGTAGTAGTAATAGAGGTAGTAACTGTTGCTGATCTTACTGTTGTATTGCACAATTCTCATGGTAATCTTACTCGTTGCGCCTTCATCCGCCACAAACTCGTTCCCTTCTTCATTCTAAAGTAATAATGACCTACCTTACACCACCTTTTGCATGCCTAAATATGGACAAAGCACCATAATCTAATATACTTGCTTTCAAAAAATTGATTTTTTTTTTTCTCTGAAGACAACCGTCCATCTGGTAAAAATGTAGATTTACAGATTTTTCAACGAAGGTCGAAAAAAATATCCTAGGGTATAGAACGGTTAGCTTTCGGTTGGTTCGACACTGGTGGAGTTAATGTTATCGGAGTGAGAGATTGTGCATGCAAGATACTGTTGGTGTACGACACTCTCGGCTCGAGAGACAGCGTTAAGACACCTTCGGCGTGAGATACCGTAGGCGTAAATAACAGTCGGCGAACGATACCTTTGGCGTAAGACGAAGCTGGCGTTAGGAAAAGTCGGCCATGTTGTTTCCAGCATCCTTCAGGACATAAAGCCTAGTAGTGCTCCGCCCTGTCATCCCGACAATTCATGACAGGATGCGTACAGTATGGCCTTGCCATTCTGATACTGAAGACAGGGAAGAGCAGGGTACAAGCCTTGCCTTTCTGGTAATGTGTGACATGAAACGTATAGAGTACAGCATTGCCATTCCGATTCTTTAAGAAAGGAAAATGAAGAGTATAGCCTCGTCACTCTGATAATGCCTCGTCGTTCCGATACTTTATGAAAGAAGGCGCAGAGTACAGTATCGTCATTCCCACACTCTTTGAAAAAAAGCGTAGAGGGTACCTCTGTCATTCCGATACTTCATCGCAGGAAGCGTAGAGTGCAGTGCGATCATTCCGACGCTTTACGACAGGATATAAGCAGCTTAGACGAACATAGCAATGATAACGATAATGCAAATACAGCAAGAAGAAGAAGAAGAAGAAGAAGAAGAAAGAAGACGAAAGAAAATGATGATGATGATGATGATGATGATGATGGTGGTGGTGGTGGTGGTGGTGATGATGATGATGATGGTGATGATGATGGTGATGATGGTGATGATGGTGATGCTGCTGCTGATGATGATGGTGGTGATGCTGCTGCTGCTGCTGCTGCTGATGATGATGATGATGATGATGATGAATAATGCTGATCAACGTAAAGGAACAGACACAAAAGGAAGAAAACGTACAAACAAAGCAAAGAGAAGAAAAAATGAGAGAGACAAACAGACAGGCAGACAGACAGACAGAGACAGAGAACGAGGAAACATTGAATATTCTGATCTGTACTCATATATTACTACCACCAACAAGAAGCAGCTCCATTGTTGGATGAGGGTGTCCTTGCCGTTAAGGTTAAACACCGACCCCATCATTTATTGCAAAGTGAACGTTTCACGTCAGTTATCAAAGACATCTTGCAGACACTCGTACGCACGTGAGAGAACACGTACACCCATACACACAACATAGATATTCTAAATGTTTGCATATGAAAATGCACTACACACAAACACGGATATATGTGCCAAAACAGCCATACATACGCACGAACGGGTAAACACAGTTTTTTTTTCATGTCACGTCAGCGACTGCACGCATGCATACACGCACGTACGCACGCACGCACGCGCACACACACACATGCACGCGCGAGCGCGTGTAAGCGCGCGCGCACACACACACACACACACACACACACACACACACTCACACAGACAGACACACACACACACACTCACACATGCACACACATACACACATACACACAAAGGCGCGCGCACTCACACACACACACACACACACACACACACACACACACACACACACACACACACACACACACACATTACACATTAACGCGCGCGCGCGCGCACACACACACACACACACACACACACACACACACACACACACACACACACACACACACACACACACACACACACACACACACACACACACACACACATCAATTACTTTAATGCATCAACTTCTCAAATCAACAACAATGCACAGTAGTCTAGATTGCAGGCGCATCGATAAAAGTTATCTTTCACATACTCTCTCTCTCTCTCTCTCTCTCTCTCTCTCTCTCTATATATATATATATATATATATATATTCCCCCTCTTTCTCTCTCTCTTTCCCCACGTCCTTTTTTCTCTCTCCGGCTGGCTCCAATTCTTTGTCTGTCAGTGCTTTAGTCAGCTTTTATATATCTAACACTATTTAAAGGACAGTTTGAAAGTCAACATCTGTCTGTTTCAAGGCTGGTTCATGAGGTGATTCCGCCTTGACCAAACACGCCTAGACCCAATCATGACAGACATGCTCAAGTATTTTGCGATTTGTTTACATTTGGTTATGGGCAGTCCTAACATTGAAAGTCCTGAAACCACTCTTATGAACAATGCCTAGTGAACCTATTACTAGAACAATCACTTTCGCACTAAATCCGGCATCACTAAGAGCATAGCAAAGAGGCATGTACTTTTGAAATTTGCTGTCATAGCATGTTTTGTATGAATTTGTCAAATGGGTTTAAAACCTCGATGACGAATGCCACCGAGTTTCGATGGTCGATGAAGCATAGATCAGGTTTCAGCCTTGGTAGATCTTCAACACCGTTTATAGAGACAGGCCTATTTTGAGAAACATCCACAAAATCCGTCACAATGCATTTCTCTGTTGCTCCTTTCTGACACACACACATTATAACACACACACACACAAAACACACACACCAGCAAACTCTCTGTGTTAAGGCGGTAAGTTAAGGACGGGACGGGGAGCCCGTGTAGAAAGGAAGGAGAGAGCCCAGCGCTGTCGCACGAAGTGGTGGGGGCGACAGTCCCCGGGCCCGATGAAATTCCATCCGCCATAATGACTGCCCCGCCTTGCCTGACAGCCCGGGCCTTGTCTCCCCTTGACAGTAGGAAATCTTAGAGTAAGGGTCCCTTTGACAGCCTCCAAATCCGGCCAGGGGGGCTCCCTGACAGGGGTACAAAACGCCCCGGGCCCCGCCGCGTACCGATCGAGTATGGGGACGGGCTGGGGGGGGGGGGGGGGGGGGGGTGAGGGGGAGAGAGGGCTGAGACGTTGAGGGGGTGGGGGGTGGGGGCACCTGGTAGCTTGGCAAAAACAAGGTGTGTGTGTGTGTGTGTGTGTGTGTGTGTGTGTGTGTGTGTGTGTGTTGGGGGAGGGTAAGAAGGTGTGGGACGACGGGAAATGGGGGAGGGGGGGGGGGAGAAGGGAGGCTGTATTGTTCTTTGTGCTGCTGTCCTAGTGCTTTAGATCAGGTCACCCGTTTCCTTACACCCCCTCCCCCCCCCCCCCCCCCCCCCCTGCCTACTCCCCGACTCCCACCCCTACCCCCTACCCACCCCCCACCCCCAAATGGCCCTCTCTTTTCCCCCGCTCTTTTACCCTTCTAATCTTCCTGCCCCCACCCCCACTCTCCACCCGCTCCCCCTCTCTAACGTCACCTCCTCACACACCCCTTCCCCTCCCCTTCTCTCTTCCCCTCCCTACCCCCACTCCCCGTCACCTTTTTTTTCTTTCCCCCCCCCAAAAAAAAACGTCCCAACATGTTAACCTGCCATCAGAAAACAAAAGAGACTTGTCCATGTTGGTTTGGGAAGAGAGGAGAGAGGAGGGGTGGGGGGGGGGGGGGGGGGGGGGGGGAGGATGAGGGAGTGGGTGGTGGGTCGAGGTGGGGTCGGAGAGGAGAGGAGGGGTTACCGGAAAGTGAGGGGGTGGGGTGGGGGAGGGGGACAGGTAAACGTCATTTCGAGTTTGAATCCTGGGAAGGTATTGTGTCTATAAAGGAAGTGAGCTGAGGAGGCGGAGAGGTGAGACGAAAGAGAGAGATGACGAGATGGTGATGAGGGGTAGGGGTGGGTGGGGGGGTGGGGTAGGGTGGGGGTCAGAGGATAAAAGGGGAGTGGGGGAAAGGGGGGGGGGGGAGATGGCTTGGTGCACAAAGCAGCTCACTCACGTAAGATGCACATATACTAATTAAAAACAAACAAACAAACGTCTCCTACAGTAGATAGGACAACAAACAACGCGACATTTCTCGTCATACGTCTACAAGCAGGAGACAGGGGAGATAAGAAGACATGGCGCCTGGAACGACACCCGACACCCGTGTCTCTGACAGGTCTGTGATGATACGTTTGTAACTTACCTGTCCCTACATTTCTATTCATCTCTCTCCCATGCACGATCCCCACCTCACCCACCCCACCCCCCACCCCTTACCCCCCCCCCCCTCTCTCTCTCTCTCTCTCTCTCTCTCTCTCTTCTGCCCCTCACGTGGTCCAGTGGCCTAGTACGTAACACAAGCTTTGGTCCTACGTTCGCTTCGTTCAATTCTTCTACGAAGATGAAAGTGACATAATCATCAAAAAAAGGAACAAAAAAAAAGAAAGAAAGAAAAGGACGGAAAAGAAAAGAAGAAAAACCAGAGTGAAAGAAAGAAAGAAAAGAAACAAACAAACAAAGGGAAAAAGAAAAAAGAAAGAAAAAGAGAAAGAAAGAAACAAAGAAAGGAAAGAAAAGGAAAAAAAAAAAAAAGAAAAAGAGAAAGAAAGAAAGAAAGAAAGAAAAGAGAAAAAAAGAAAGAAAGAAAATAAGAAAGAAACAAAGAAAGGAAAAATGAAAGGAAAACGACAACAGGTTACATAATACCTCTGTATTGTCGCGCGCGACCAGGACAGAAGGCTGTGTGACGCTCCATGGCCATCCAGGTGTCCAGTCACAACACCCCTACCCCACACATACTGTCACCGGACAATAATTAACAACTAGAAAACGAGCTGGTACGTATGGGTACGTGGGAGGGCAGAGGGTGGGGTTGATGAGTGGGAATTGGGAGGGAGACAGGGTGGAGGGTTTGTGCAGTGCAGTGGATTCTACGAGAACATAGTTTCATGTACTCAAATTAACTGTTTTCTCTGTTTGTGTGAAGAAGACAGTAATTATGCTTTATGTGAACAGAGATGATGAAAACACTTTTCTCGCAAGTTTTCTCACCGTTTCTTTAAATATCATGACTGATTTCTTCGGGAAAACAACGAAAACAGTTTCTGCAATAGGACGCGTGTTCTGTCTGTCTGCCTGCCTGTTTGTGTGTCTGTCCGTGTGACATTTGTTTTTTTTATTGTTGTTTTTACCATACCACAGTTTACGTCTGATCTTCTCCAGAATTGGCATTAGGACTCATTAGCATACTGGACAGATCAAAGTGGATCATTTTTGTGCTATAAAGTCGCATAATCGCATTTCTAAAAATCTGACCATATGGTGAAGCGAAGCAATTTCTGGATTTGAAGAGAGTCAAACAAACATCGTTGGCGTTTGTATTGATCAGAAACACTGTGCTTGTTGTCAGCCGATAAAGTGAAGCAATTTCTGGATTTGAAGAGAGTCAAACAAACCTCGCCGTTGGCGTTTGTATTGATCAGGAACACTGTGCTTATTGTCAGCCGTAATAGCTCAATAGGGAGAACGATACACTGAAGAACTAAAGGTCCCTGGTTCAACCCCAAGTTTGGACCTTTTCTTTTTCTTTCAAGACATTCGAAGGGGGTTTAAAGCGAAGGGTAGCAAGAGGGGAAAGGGGCGGTATGGAGGAGGGGTATATGTTAGAGTGGAAAAAGGTATGGGGTAAACAAATAACCCGTCTTTAAGCATTACTAAAACAAATGACACTTATGTATGTATGTTTGTATGTATGTAGGAGCGCGCGCGCGCGCGCGCGCGCGCGCGCGCGCGTGTGTGTGTGTGTGTGTGTGTGTGTGCGCGCGTGTTTATATATATATATATATATATATATATATATAGAGAGAGAGAGAGAGAGAGAGAGAGAGAGAGAGAGAGAGAGAGAGAGATGCTGGAAGGCAATACATCAGTCAGTACTTTCTTTTTCCACTTATTTTTGTTCATGTTTTCAAACTTACAAAAAAGGAAGGAAAAAAAAAAAGAAAGAAAGACAGAAAAAAAACAGAAAAAAATCGTAACGAGGTTTCTAATACGTATACGTTTCTAAAAACTACGACCAAGCAACATTTCTACAAACAAAACAAAACAAACACACCTAGCAATGAAGAATACATTTCGCTGTACTGTTTATAGGACGCATTAAACGCTCAGTAGATAATGTGACAGACAGACTTCATATTCCACTGTTAACACACTGGTGTTTGTGATAGAGAACCCATTGATAAACTTCACATTTCACTACAATAATGACCTGTTCAACAGAAAATACGACATGCGGACTTGAGATTTCACTGCTAAAACATGGCGTTTAGGGGAACTTAGACCTCTCTTGCAAAATGAGCGTAGAATCCAATATTATACAGACTGCATTCAGCTTCTGGAGTTGTAAGAAACAGGATCACTTCTGTGAATGATCAACACATGATCTGGATTGCACTCAAATCTTCGTTCGGCTGAAAAGTTTGTTGAGATATTAATGTGTGACTTATTAAGTGCAGCTTCGACACACACACACTCTCTCTCTCTCTCTCTCTCTCTCTCTCTCTCTCTCTCTGTATGTGTGTGTGTGTGTGTGTGTGTGTGTGTGTGTGTGTGTCTCCCCCTCTCTTTCTCTGTCTGTCTGTTTTCTCTCTCTGTCTCTGTCTGTCTGTCTGTCTGTCTCTCTCTCTCTCTCTCTCTCTCACTCTCTCTGTGGCTCTCTCCCCTTCATATTTATGATCTCTCAACTTCAACAGCTAGACAGCCAACTCAGTGTCTGTCAATTTTACATCTGGAAAGCAACCTAGCCTTAATTATAGATGCATACCGAGTGTTGGGATGATGGCGTAACCAAGGCAGGTGCGCGCTTGTGGGCAGACTTGACAACCAACAGGTTACACAGGAAATCCTGACAGGAAGTGAGTCTGATGTCGTAAAGTTTTAAAGCTATTGGGGGAGGGAAGAACCCGGATAATGCAGGCAGACGTCATTGGAGCGGTCCATTGGGATAGGGCAGACAGTGTCTTGGCCTTTTTTCTGTCTATATTGTAAAAATTCACTGCCAGTCTGTCTGTCTGAAAATTCACAACCAGTCTGTCTGTCTGTCTGTCTGTCTGTCTATCTGTCTCTCTCTCTCTCTCTCTCTCTCTCTCTCTCTCTCTCTCTCTCTCTCTCTCTCTCTCTCTCTCTCAAAATCTCCCTCTCTCCGTCTCTGTCCGTGTCTCTCTGTCTGTCTCTAAAAATCTCTGTCTCTGCCTCTCTCTCTCTCTCTCTCTCTGTCTGCCTTTGTGTGTCTGTGTCTCTTTCTTTCTGTCTCTGTCTGTCTGTGTGTCTGTTTGTCTGTCTGTCTCTCTCGCGAACTGTGTGTGTGTGTGTGTGTGTGTGTGTGTGTGTGTGTGTGTGTGTGTGTGTGTGTGTGTATGCTCGCGCGCGC
>JADBJO010024603.1:2500-20000 GCA_016801955.1 Conus betulinus
TGAACCGTTCCTGAAGTGCAGAGACATAGGGAGGAGCAGTGCTTGAAATGAGACTGAAACAGATGCTTACAACTTTGTGTGTGATTCCACAAGGTACCAGCAGCCAGTACAACTCAGACAAAATGAGAACAGGAAAGGGGAGAAGTGAGGGGGAAAAAATAGGGAAGGGGGGAGTGGCGGGGGGGGGGGGGGGGGGGGGGGAGGAACAGTGGTACCATACTCATGTTTGAATTCTCTATAAGTTGTGAATTCATAGCTCTCTGAATTTGAGTCAGAAGCTCCAGCCAAAGCAGAGTTTCGCAGAGTTTGAGCCAGACAGAATCAGAAAAACACACGAGGATCATCGTTGCCCCTCTGGTCAAATAATGTCGAACTGAACTAATTCCTCTAAATCCAGAACGACCACCATGGCAGAGTCTATTTAACTGAATTCCCATGGAGAAAAACTGGCCACATATGAACAAGATTTCCGGGCCGTTTCAGCAAATGCAATGGCGTTTCTGGCATTACCGATAGAAGGAGGAGAGGAGAAGGAACAAGATGGGGGCTCCGTTAACAATGCTTCTGATTTCTCCTCGTTTATTGTGCGTTGTACTGAAGAGTCCACTGCTTTAATACCGTGGACACAACACTGCATATAGGTGACCTGAAACACTTGGTTTTCACAGTGTCAGACTTGTGTCTTTCATTCTTGGCCTGAATGTGGTGCCAGGTTGAGTACCAGATTTTATACAGACAGTATTCGATGCTACAATGTATATGAACAGTGTTGTGGACGTATCTGTTAGAAAAGTGTTTATCGTTTTTTTTTTTTTTTTCGCCGCTTTACATTGACCTATTTGTTGGTATAAGATATCCATATTTGCAGTGTGACAAACGCATATGAATAGCGTGTGAGTCGTTTTTTCTCAGCTTTTTATATTGGTGTTTTTTTTGTGACGGACCGTTTCCCGTCCAGTCACAAATTTTTGTGCAACCCTGCTAACGGTGAGCTGAACCGGTTAGGCAGTCTCTGCAGTGATTCCCGGCAACGCAACTACCCAGAAGCCGAAGAGGGACTCCCGTCTGGTTTTGGTGGCAGTCAGGTATTCATCATTCAATGTTTATTTATCAGCAAACCGAAGCCGTATTCCCGTTTAGGAGCGACTGAAACTTCCTCAGCGCACTGTGAAGGTTTTGTTTAGAAAAGAAAAGTATTTGTTGTTCTGTTATCCTATGACTTGATAGGGTAGCAAAAACGAAATTATTTCGGAAAACGCGAATAGAATGAAGTGAGTGTTAAAGGAAGTGGTCTTCAGAAAAAAAAAAAATTGTTTTTTCTGTGACTTAACTAGTTATGAAACTTCATGATGAAAAAAAAGATGATGTTATTCCAATGTGGTTTAGCTAGGCTTTGCGAGAAGAGGGAGAGTTTTGATGCTATGGATAATAAGCTCCCAGAGTGAGCGACATAGACTATAATATATGCTGGTTTTGATTTTGATGTGGATGAGTATTTAACTCACTCTTGACATGAATATTGAATAGTTGTGTGTTGGTAAACAAGAGTGTGTGGAAATCTTTCCCTTACATATATTGAAATAGATGAATCTTTTGAAAAAAGATTCCTTCTAAAATCTGGTGATTATATGAAATGAAATGAACATTCTTGTCGTGTTACAAGAAAAAGAAATGAACATTTTGTCGGACATTTATAGTTTTGATGAAAAGTATCATTAATTGTGTGTAATGAATTGTATTCATGTTTATTGAAGAGGGTCTCCTTTCCCCAATTTGGAAAACTAGATTCTGAAAGGTTTATATTGAAATCCTTTCCTGTGTAGTGCTGTGATTCCGGAAAAGGGAATGTTGTAGTATTATGATTCCGGAAAAGGGAATGTTGTAGTGTTGAAGAGAAAGAATATGCTCATGTTTGTCCCAAGTTCTAGTGGAATGTGATGTGGCTAATGAATATGAATGTAGTCGTGATTGTAATGAATAGTAGCCATGATAATCAAGGTAGTTAATCAGTTTCCCCCAGGTAGAAGTGTTCCCTGGTCTGAAGGGGACTGGCTGCCACTTTCTGAGGGTCGGGGCCGTAGCTGTGTCTGCCCCCTTGTTCTCCGCCTTGTGTCGGTGTTGAGAGGCCGGCCTGAGTGCCGACAACTACCCTACCTGCCACTGCGCGCGGGACCGACTACCCGCTGAGCCAGTTGGGCCGGAGACGCCGCTGCTGCTGCCAAGCCAGAGCGCGTCGCTCCCGAGATTTTTTGATCCAGCGACCTGTTGGCTAGGCCGTCGCTGCGTTCTGTTTGTTGTGTGTGAGCCACAGCTCCTGTGTGACTGTCGCCTTGTCGTCGGCAGAGACGCCGTCAGTGTGGTAGTGATTTTGAGCCACAGCCCTGTGAAGCTCCATTAGTCCTGTGTCGGACTTTACTCTGTAGACGTCGTCTTCTTCGTCTTCATCGTCTTCGTCGACGTTGGAACCAGCAGCGCTAGTAGATAGCCAATTATATATAGATATATTTCGTGTCGTGAGCCCTGTTTGGAGAAACAATCAGGTTTCGAAATACCGGTATCTGACCAGGAGTTATATGTTAGGTGAGCTTTCCTCCCCATTGGAGATGGTCTCCTGCTTTGGAGACTATAAGCTTGCTGAAGGTTCATTTTGAGAAGCATTTATTTATTCCCCATTCACCCACTCAAGCACATACTGTCAGTCAGGCAGAATCATCTACCCACTGCAGATATGAAGGCTTATCACCCCCCCCTATTTCTATAATCTGAGACATAAGAGCAAGCTTTGTTTATAATTTCAATATATATATATATATATATATATATATATATATATATATATATATATATATATATATATTAGTTCGGTGTGTACGCCTTATGGTTGGCGTGCCGACCTATTGATGAACTTATATTTATTATATATGTTTGTCTGATGGCTCGGGCAGCATAAAACAACAAACAAAAAAAAATGTTCTGTTGCCTGGCTGTCAATGTTCGGGTGAGTGGTTGTGTGTATGTGAATTGGAGAAGTCGTGCATTCATCCATGATTTCTGTGTGAGAGTCAGACAGTCAGATACCCGCAGACACCACCCATTCCATCCGTGACATTGTTGTTATGAAACATGCACGCTAACGGTGTGGCAAACGTATCGGTGAAAAGTGTATCAGTCCCTCTTTTGTCGCGTTCTGATGGGCTGTGTTGGTAACCACAGCTGAATGTATTCATGCCGACGATATGATAAATGTGTGATGTATTTACACTCAACGTCATGAACTGGAATGATTTGCTGTAAAATCTATGAGACTAAAACGGGACAAAAATATCATCGGTATCATTTTGAATAGCTCGAGCTTTTTAATTAAAGTTACAAACGATTGAGGATTTTCACATTCAAAATGCCTCCAGTTTTCTTTTCTTTTTTTTTTTTCTGTGACCCATGGTAGGTATTTCAGATTCTCTCACTCCACAGAAATAGAAAGATCGGTACCTCCCATAGGTGTGTCCCCTCTTTCAACTCAGATTCAAGTCATCCAATGTGTTAGTGTGTACAGATTCAAGTCATCCAATGTGTTAGTGTGTACATATAGCACATTCCGAGACTGGAGACATTTAAGGCTTTCAAAACAACAAGCAGATCTCTTTCATTCTTCCTTTCATTCATCTTTATTTCTTCTTTTCGTCCTCCTCCTTCTTCCATCTTTCCCCTCGCCCCCTTACTTAACTGCTATTCTTCTCCGCCCCTTCCGCCCTTTCCTTTTCTGTGTTTTCTTCCTTTTCTTTTTTAACCAAACTTTCTGCTTATTCCTTTCTTCTGTCTATTGCCGCCCATATATTCTTCTCTCTCAAGGTCCTCCCATTCCTTCCTTCTTCTTCCTTCCTTCCATCTTGCACTCCTTCCCTTCTTTCTCTTCTTCCGTCTGCCCTTCTTCTCCATCGCCCTGTCTCCCCCCCCCCCTTCCCGTCTTTCTGTCTCCTTGCACCTCTGTCTCCCCTCCCACCCCCACCCCCCTATTTTCACCCTCACTTTTCCTTCCTTCCTTAATTTCCGTCAGTTTCACCCTCTCTTTCCTTCCTCTGTAATTTCCCTCACTGATTTCTCTTTCACTGGTATTTTGTAAGGGATAGGGAGGGGGGAGAGAAGGGGGGGGGGGGGGGGTAGCATATGCACGTGCTTTGTCTACATCGGTTTATGATCAACAGGAAAAGTGTATTTGTAGAAATAACTGGCAAGGAAATGTGTTCGTTTTTTCCCCCTTCTCTCCCTCTAGCCATGACTTCAGCGATCAGCTGAGGTCTTCCTTCAGGACTAAACAACCCCACCCTGTAAATCTGTCTGTCATCTGGCTCACTTCAAAGCAACAATCGGCCCCTCTGTTTATTTGCTTTGCTCGTCTGTCTGTCATTCCCTCTCTCTCTCTCTCTCTCTCTCTCTCTCTCTCTCTCTCTCTCTCCCTCTCTCTCTCTCTTTCTCCCTCCCCCCCTCTCTCTCAGAAAAAGAGAGTGCGGAAGAATCAATTTGAAATAACAATTATCTTCAAAATAGTATTTTTTAGAAAATACCATGAGCATGCCCGGGACCGCAAGACTGTGTGTGTGTGTGTGTGTGTGTGTGTGCGTGTGTGTGTGTGTGTTGTGTGTGTGTGTGTGTGTGTGTGTGCGTGTGTGTGCGTGTGTGTGTGTGTGCGCGCGTGCGGTGCGTATGTGTGCATCCTTCTGTGCGTCATGTCTCTATGTGTGTGCATGCGTGGATGCATGAGCGTGTGTGTGTGTGTGTGTGTGTGTGTGTGTGGTGTGTGTGTTGTGAGAGAGAGAGAGAGAGAGAGAGAGAGAGAGAGAGAGAGAGAGAGAGAGAGAACGAACGAACGAACGAACGAACGAACGAGCGAAATTTAATGTTATTAGGCTGTAAAGCCCATTAAGCAAATCGGCGCGATGGAGAGAGAGAGAGAGAGAGAGAGAGAGAGAGAGAGAGAGAGAGAGAGAGAGAGAGAGAGAGAGAGAGAGAGAACGTCAATTGACAATGACAACTGTTTATTCACAGATAGGCAGCGCCCCTTAATAAAGGGTGTGCGCATTATAAAAGAACTTATCAACGTCATAATCAACATAACACAACAAAATGGTATGAACACAGTGCACACTCTCTCATGTGAAAGGCCTTGCCTAAGTACATTGATACATTTCTTTAGGACACTGTGAATAGGCGATGACATGAAAAGGCTCACAAACCCGGGCCGACTTCAAGGACCATAAGGTAACATGTGTAAATTAATACGAGACAGCAAGATATCTGGAATCATACCAATCTTCATAACAATTACCGAACGCCACAACATCTCTCTGTGTCTTTAGCACACCTGACAACATTCAGTCTTTATTTAAGACATCTTTTTATGTAAGGAGAGGCAATAGCGTTCAAAAACACGTTCTGTGAAAATCCAAGGGCTTGCAGATTCCCACACACTGAACGCCAAACAAATGACGATGTCTGGTACTGTCGTTCGGTACGTATGTCAGTAGGCAAGATCCTCTTTACGCTCATCCTTACTGAGAGAGAGAGAGAGAGAGAGAGAGAGAGAGAGAGAGAGAGAGAGAGAGAGAGAGAGAGAGAGATCTGTGGTCAAAGCTTTCTTTTCACCCCAGTCCAGTAGGCTGTAATGTTATATGGAGAACAAAATCAATCTCTCCCTCCCTCCCTCCCTCTGTGTGTTTGTTTGCAGTGCCCATTTTGTAAGAATAGTGAAGATGAACTACATTTTTTTCGATGAGAAGCTTACGCATTACTAAGAGATAAATATATGAAAGCATTTAAAGGTAAACTGGTCAACAGACGTAAAGTGCCGACATTTATTGTGTAGTGAGGAAATCAGAATCATTCGTGATGTAGCTATTTAGATTTTTATGCACTGTGACACAGGGAAGAACACATTATTGAACCATTGTGGCAAGTTGTTTGGGTCCAAGACTCACGTGCAGTGAAAAAATTGTGAGCAGCACACATCATTCCCGGCATTGGAGGGTCAACAAAAATGGCAAACTGGTTGCTGCATGTGAGGCACGTGCACACCATGCAGAGCAAAGTTAACCAGCGACAAGTACGCAGGCATGCAGCAGCCTTATGAAGCCGCGCTACAAGGTTCAGGCAACGACTTTGCCGTCTGAGCGCTACAGAGATGCCAAGACTACGAGCAGAGGAACGCAATCGTGCCCTAGGCCATCTGGAGGCTGGTGTGGATGCCAGGCAGGTCGCCAACATCTTTAACGTCCACATCTCAACCATCTATCGTCTGCAGCACCGCATGCGAGTCACTGGTACCACTGATGATCGTCCCCGGCCAGGCCGTCCTCGGGTCACCACACCAAGAGAGGATCGCCATCTTGTTCGAACCCATCTGCGGGACAGGCGGCAAACAGCCGCCAACACTGCTCGACAGGTGCCTGGGAATCTCCAGCAACGAATCAGCCTCAACACTGTGTGCGGCGGCGTCTTCAGGAGAGACGGGCTGGCATGTAGGCGTCCTCACAGAGGTCCGGTACTGACACCAAGACACCGGCAGGACAGGCTGCAGTGGGCACAAGCCCGAATCAACTGGCGCAGGCAGCAGTGGGGACGCATACTGTTCTCAGATGAGAGCCGTTTTTGTATTGACATGGCTGACGGTCGTGTCAGAATATGGCGTCGACCTGGTGAACGCTATGCTGACTCCTGTGTGGTAGAGCGGAACCCCTGGGGAGGCCCGAACGTTATGATATGGGGTGCAATTGGCATTAACCACGCCATAGGACCAGTCATCTTTCAGAACATTGGTCCTGGTCGCGGACAGGGTGTCAATGCACAGCGCTACATCAACCAGGTGCTCAGACCCCATGTCGTTCCTTTTTTTGCGCAACACCCAAACTGGACATTCCAACAGGACAATGCAAGACCACACACCGCCAGGGCCACCCAGGTGTCCAGCAGTTGTCAACGCAAATGGTGGCCACACACGGTATTAGGGACTTCAAGCTGGTTTGTCACGTGACCTTGGATTTTCCACACAAAAGACATATTGCTGATGACATTTTCACACATTACCGGTGTAATGAATCAAATCACGTGGAATTCTCGCTTCCACTCTGTACAATCGTGACCAATAAAATCACCCCCAACCCTCAGCTTGTTTTGTTTTCGCGTTTTTTTTTTTCTATGGAAGTCATTTATATGTACCGAATGACGGTACCAGACATCGTCACTTGTTTGGCGTTCAGTGTGTGGGAATCTGCAAGCCCTTGGATTTTCACAGAACGTGTTTGAAGGCTATTGCCTCTCCTTACATATAAAGGTGTCTTAAAGACTGAATGTTGCTAAAGACACAGAGAGATGTTGTGGCGTTCTGTAATTGTTATGAAGAATTGGTATGATTCCAGATGTCTTGCTGTCTCGTATTAATTTACACATGTTACCTTACGGTCCTTGAAGTCGGCCTGGCTTTAGGCAAAGAAATCAATATACACTTTCTTCTTTCACCATGGTATCATGCTTTTGTTATTGTTTTTGATTATCATCTTCGTCCGTCTTGTCCTCTGTCTTTTTCATCGCCCCGGACCCTCATCTAACCACTAGGGTGTTGTATGTATAGCTGACAACTAAGGTGTCGTATGTACAAGCTAACAAGTAGTGTGTAGTATGTACAAGCTAACAATAGTGTGTGTAGTATGTGCAAGCTAACAAGTAGTGTGTAGTATGTACTAGCTAACAACTAGGATGTAGTATGTACAAGCTAACAGGTAGTGTGTTGTATGTACAAGCTAACAACCAGGGTGTGGCATGTATGAAATGTATAATGTAGCGTGTGCACGCGTGTGGCATGGCGTAATGATCACGTGTCGCGTGTCACAAAATCTGCTGCACAGCACATACAAAAAGATTTTGGTAGAGCTGTCATAGCAGCATGGCGTAGCGTGTATCGTAAAAGTCCAGCATGGACGAAGAAGTTTGCAGACCGTAATATTGCTCAGGAATCTAAAACTGATGTGATTGATGTTTATTTAGATACAGATGTGAAGATAGATGTTTATTTAGATATTCTATTGACCTGTTTGGCTAGAGCTGTGAAGAAGAAAAGTGTGTAGTCCTGATCTGAGTCCAACAATGAACACTACCATCACCCATCAGTCAGTTATAGTGCAGAAAGTTTTTTTTTCTTTTCTTTTCTTTTTTCGCTGGTCCATCTTCAGTGCCACCTCAGTGGCATTGCACCCACGCTTCTCATTCCGACACCCCGTCCACAGCCACAGCCCGGCCCGGCCCGCCGCAGCCCCGGCACCGGCAACATACAGGCAGCAGTCAATGTCAAAGTCGTTAAGAGGCAACCCACCACAGGAGACACTGCACTGCTGCCGCGTCACTTCGGTGGTGTTCAGTGGGGCCTGACCTGATCCAGCATACGCAGGACACCGCCTACTGAGGCATCCACTGAGGACAATGATTGCTTAGTCCCGGAGCCGGCGTGAGTGAGCTCTTATAGCGCAGGGTGCTGCCCGTCCTCAAGCGTGCAGCTCCTCACCCTGGTTTGCCTTCTTCAAAGGACTACACCTCTCTGCTGCATGGACCTCAGAGCATCAGAAGTGTTCAGCTACCGCAGGACACCAGGAAGGCCCCCACCCCCACCCCCACCCCTTCCATCCCCGTCCCTTAGATATCAAGACGGTCAGCCATCACACTGACAGATTCTACCTCACTGAGGAATCATGGGAAACGAAGAGACCGATGCTCTTTCCTCGACAGGCGGCAACACAGAGCGACAGTGCAGCCAGCTAGTGACATAGAGATCAGCTGGAAGCATAATCTACAAATGGTGTCGGTGCCAGGAAAAGAGAAGGATGGTGCAGACAATGGTGATGACGTCATCCACTGGCTCTACAGGAGAAGGAATGTGCAATGGTGATGTCGTCATACACCGGCTCCAGAGGCATCAACATCCAAGAACCTGACGCTGCAGACTTCTGAGGCACCTCGAAACTCTCCATAGTGCCCACCTGAGGACTGTCTTCTGAGGCACCTCGACACTCTCCATAGTGCCCACACTGAGGACTGTGAGGCACCTCGACACTCTCCATAGTGCCCACACTGAGGACTGTCTGTGAGGCACCTCGAAACTCTCCATAGTGCCCACACTGAGGACTGTCTGTGAGGCACCTCGACACTCTCCATAGTGCCCACACTGAGGACTGTCTGTGAGGCACCTCGACACTCTCCATAGTGCCCACACTGAGGACTGTGAGGCACCTCGACACTCTCCATAGTGCCCACACTGAGGACTGTGAGGCACCTCGACACTCTCCATAGTGCCCACACTGAGGACTGTCTGTGAGGCACCCCCACACTCTACATAGTGCCCACATTGAGGACTGTCTTCTGAGGCACCTCGACACTCTCCATAGTGCCCACACTGAGGACTGTGAGGAATCTCGACACTCTCCATAGTGCCCACACTGAGGACTGTGAGGCAGGCACCCCACACTCTACATAGTGCCCCACTGAGGACTGTCTTCTGAGGCACCTCGACACTCTCCATAGTGCCCACACTGAGGACTGTCTGTGAGGCACCTCGACACTCTTCATAGTGCCCACACTGATGACTGTCTTCTGAGGCACCTCGACACTCTCCATAGTGCCCACACTGAGGACTGTCTGTGAGGCACCTCGACACTCTGAGGACTGTGAGGAATCTCGACACTCTCCATAGTGCCCACACTGAGGACTGTGAGGCACCCCCACACCCTACATAGTGCCCACACTGAGGACTGTCTTCTGAGGCACCTCGACACTCTCCATAGTGCCCACACTGAGGACTGTCTGTGAGGCACCTCGACACTCTTCATAGTGCCCACACTGATGACTGTCTTCTGAGGCACCTCGACACTCTCCATAGTGCCCACACTGAGGACTGTCTGTGAGGCACCTCGACACTCTCCATAGTGCCCACACTGAGGACTGTCTGCGAGGCACCCCCACACTCTCCATAGTGCCCACACTGAGGACTGTCTGCGAGGCACCCCCACACTCTACATAGTGCCCACATTGAGGACTGTCTGTGAGGCACCACGACACTCTCCATAGTGCCCACACTGAGGACTGTCTGTGAGGCACCCCCACACTCTACATAGTGCCCACACTGAGGACTGTCTGTGAGGCACCTCGACACTCTCCATAGTGCCCACACTGAGGACTGTCTGTGAGGCACCCCCACACTCTCCATAGTGCCCACACTGAGGACTGTCTGTGAGGCACCTCGACCACTCTCCATAGTGCCCACACTGAAGACTGTCTTCTGAGGCACCTCGACACTCTCCATAGTGCCCACACTGAGGACTGTCTGTGAGGCACCTCGACACTCTCCATAGTGTCCACACTGAGGACTGTCTGTGAGGCACCCTCACACTCTCCATAGTGCCCACACTGAGGACTGTGAGGCACCTCGACACTCTCCATAGTGCCCACACTGAGGACTGTCTGTGAGGCACCCCCACACTCTCCATAGTGCCCACACTGAGGACTGTCTTCATGAGGCACCTCCACACTCTCCATAGTGCCCACACTGAGGACGGTCTGTGCAGCACTGGTGCATGGTCCCAGAACACACCTCACCATCCATGCTCTACGACGTCATACCTGGCCAGAGGGTGTGGAGCTGCAGGTACCGCTTTAGGGTGGCAGGCTGGACACGGAGAGGATTGGAACTGGATATGGCAACCGTCCTGCAGATGTGATGCACCCAAACTGGTGATTCAATGTATTTTGTTTTCTATCTGACATGGTCTTGGGACACAGATTTCACAGATCAGGACAACATGAACACTTTGTTTTATCAGATATCACAGAATAGGACAACATGAAGACTTTGTTTTATCAGATATCACAGAATAGGACAACATGAACACTTTGTTTTATCAGATGTCACAGAATAGGACAACATGAACACTTTGTTTTATCAGATGTCACAGAATAGGACAACATGAACACTTTGTTTTATCAGATATCACAGAATAGGACAACATGAACACTTTGTTTTTATCAGATATCACAGAATAGGACAACATGAACACTTTGTATTATCAGATATCACAGAATGGGACAACATGAACACTTTGTTTTATCAGATATCACAGAATGGGACAACATGAACACTTTGTTTTATCAGATATCACAGAATGGGACAACATGAACACTTTGTTTTATCAGATATCACAGAATGGGACAACATGAACACTTTGTTTTATCAGATATCACAGAATAGGACAACATGAACACTTTGTTTTATCAGGTATCTCAGAATAGGACAACATGAACACTTTTGTTTTATCAGGTATCTCAGAATAGGACAACATGAACACTTTGTTTTATTAGATATCACAGAATAGGACAACATGAACACTTTGTTTTATCAGATATCACAGAATGGGACAACATCGAAAAGTTCCGAATAAACATGAAAGAGTAAGATAACAGAGACAGGAAATCTGTGTATTTTTGTGTATGCATTTATGCATGAATGTCTGTATGTCACTGTCTCTCTGTCTGTCTATATGTATGTATGATAAAATGCATGCATGCGTGTGTGTGTGTGTGTGTGTGTGTGTGTGTGTGTGTGTTTGAGAGAGAGAGAGAGAGAGAGAGAGAGAGAGAGAGAGAGAGAGAGAGAAAGAGAGAGAGAGAGAGAGAGACAGAGACAGACAGACAGACAGACAGACAGACACACACACACACACACACACACACACACACGTACACACACACACACACACACACACACACACACACACACACGTACACACGCACACACACAGTCCTCCATCTGAGTGATATCAGTTCATTCACCTGTTTAGATGCCCCCACCCCCACCACCCCATCCTCCCCACCTTCTCGGCCCTCGGATTCCCCTCCAGACCCTCCTCTTCCTCTCACCACCACCCCCCCCCACCCCCCCCCCTGCCCTTTATAATTCTTTACCCCCCTGCAGGTTTGTATTTCTTCTGAATCTCCAAATGTTGACTTTAGAGGCCCCCCTGCCTGCACTATGCAGGATGTTGTCCCTGCACTCTGTGTTTGGAGCTTCCATGACAGGCGTCCTTCGTGCCAGGCGTGCCCAGAAATGACGTCATTTCCTATTGTTTGGTATCAGAGGAAGCAGGGCTCACGGCTGAAATTCACACGCCAGGGGGTCATGTAGTGAGAATCATATTTCGGAAGATATTGACAGTTTGGTATAAAAATGGTTCTCCATCTAAAACTGAATTCTTTATAGAACGCCATCCTGGTACCGGTGACCATTTGGCATCCAGACCCTGAATATAGTCACGGATAGCAACATGGCGGACCCCCCCACCCCCCGTCCCCTCCCCCCCCCCCAACATCGCGTCCCCCCCCCCCCCCCAACCCCCCCCGTCCCCCCGCCTTCTCTGCACTTTTCACCACTCTGCTTCTACTTTTGTCCCCACTCTTCATCCTCACAGCCCCCTCCCACCCCCCATCCCACCACCTCCCCCTATTTCTCACTTGAACCGCAAGACAGTGCATGAATGAGACGATTGTGGGGGACAAGGATGTGGGACTGTTTGGGGAGGTCAGTGGTGGAAGGGGGGGGGGGGGGGGGGGAGGCTTGGACGCAAAGACCAAGGTGTGACCGGATATTGTAAGAGGAGTCACAACGCGAGGTATTCTGTGTGACTTTGTGACGTCGTCATTGAGAGAAATCATAGCATGAGGTATTCTGTCTGGGTGGATATTGTGACGTCATCATTGAGACAAAGCATAACATGAGGTATTCTGTCTGGGTGGACATTGTGACGTCGTCATTGAGACAAATCATAATATGATGTATTCTGTCTGGGTGGACATTGTGACGTCATCATGGGGACAAATCATAACATGACGTATTCTGTCTGGGTGGACATTGTGACGTCATCATTGAGACAAATCATAACATGAGGTATTCTGTGTGGGTGGACATCGTAATGTTATCATTCGTTGAGAGGAATCATAGGTATCCTGTATGGGTGGACATTGTAATCTCATCATTGCAGGTAAACTCAGGTGGCTATATACTTTAGAGTCTGTGCATAAAAAAAAGACGGAGGGTTAGATTTCTTTTTTTTTCTTTTTTGTTTGTTTGTTTATTTCAAACTTTTAAATTGTTAAAAGATTATGATCTGCATCAACATTGCTGGCCCAAGTCAAATGTTGGTGTGTGGCCTATAGACTGCACGCTGTGAACAATGGGTAGATTGAGACGGTCGTGGGCGATCCATGCTTTAGCTAACAGGTCGCACAGCCCGAACAAAGTACACAATGTCATGGCCAAGGAGGGCCAGGGTGGAGGAGAGCAGGGGGTGGGGGTGTGGATGGAGGGAGCCCTCTGGGTGGCACGTCGGTATTAATCAATGTCAGTGGTACATTCATGCTTCCCATTCCACCTGCCTTTCGTTGTTTTTCGTCTGTCTGTGGTAGGTGGTCTGTACCCTCTTCTCCCCTCATCCACTGGTTCTCTGTCTGCCTGTCTGTCTGTCTGTCTGTCTGTCTGTCTGTCTCTCTCTCTCTCTCTCTCTCTCTCTCTCTCTCTCTCTCTAATTGTAAGGGAAAACGTGTAGAAAGTCTAAGATCAATTTAAAAGAAAGGAGAGAAGATAGCCCGGGGCAGAAGAATCTAACAATAAAGCAGCCAGACAATGTACACAACAAGTAGTATGATTCTTTTATGCATTCAAATGTACATACATTTGCAGAGAGAGAGAGAGAGAGAGAGAGAGAGAGAGAGAGAGAGAGAGAGAGAGAGAGAGAGAGAGAGAGAGAGAGAGAGAGAGAGAGAGATGCATCTTGTTTCCTAAGATACCATAGAACTCACCCCAGTATTATAGTGGGTCTATGTCCCTCGAAATTTTTTATTAAAATTAGGGTGTTGACAGGATGTTTCGATATAAAGATACCAAGATATATTGCATAATGATTAGCCGACCACAAACAGCTATTTAAAGGTTATTGGGGCAGTAATGACATGAACAGCTAGAATGATAAAAATAATGATGCCTATAGCGACAAGAACAACCAGCGGGTTCCGTGTTTCCTCCAGAACTGTGTTTTCCCCTGGTGCTCATAAGAAGCGGCAGCCCTACCGACGCAACATCGCCGTTGCTTGTTGAATAATTCACGTCTGCTGGCGATCTGTCCCAGTGTCGATTAGGACTCAGGTCTGTATTTCCTCCTCCTGTCTTGTTTAGACAGACTGGTTTTCAGACGTGTCAGCACACCGCCAGTTAGGACACGACTGAGTGTTTTGTGTGTAGTTATGACTGAGTGTTTTGTGTGTAGTTATGACTGAGTGTTTTGTGTGTAGTAATGACTGAGTGTTTGTGTGTAGTTATGACTGAGTGTTTTGTGTGTAGTTATGACTGAGTGTTTGGTGTGTAGTTATGACTGTTTCCTGTGTAGTTAAGACATTGATTAACTGACCTGCAATCTCCTGGCTTACGACACCATTTACGATGGATGTTTGTTTAATGCACCTGTCACACGTATTGATGATTGCAGACTTCTAATGTAAATGATTTTCAGAGTGTTAGAAAGCAGTCGTATTGGTGATTGTAGACATCTAGTGTAAATGATTTTCACCATGATAGAAAGCAATCATATTGGTGATTGTAGACATGTAATGTAAATGATTTTCACAGTGTTAGAGAGCAATCATATTGATGACTGCAGACATCTAATGTAAATGATTTTCACAGTGTTAGAAAGCAATCATATTGATGATTGCAGACATCTAATGTAAATGATTTTCACAGTGTTAGAAAGCATTCATATTGATGATTGTAGACATGTAATGTAAATGATTTTCACAGTGTTAGAAAACAATCATATTGGTGATTGTAGACATGTAATGTAAATGATTTTCACAGTGTTAGAAAGCAGTCATATTGGTGATTGTAGACATGTAAGGTAAATGATTTTCACAGTGTTAGAAAGCAATCATATTGATGATTGTAGACATCTAATGTAAATGATTTTCATAGTGTTAGAAAGCAATCATATTGATGATTGTAGACATCTAATGTAAATGATTTTCACCATGATAGAAAGCAATCATATTGATGATTATAGACATGTAATGTAAATTATTTTCACAGTATTAGAAAGCAATCATATTGGTGATTGTAGACATGTAATGTGAATGATTTTCAGCATGTTAGAAAGGAATCATATTGATGATTGTAGACATGTAATGTTAATGATTTTCACCATGTTAGAAAGCAATCATATTGATGATTGTAGACATGTAATGTGAATGATTTTCACCATGTTACAAAGGAATCATATTGATGATTGTAGACATGTAATGTAAGTGATTTTCACCATGTTAGAAAGCAATCATATTGATTGATGATTGTAGACATGTAATGTAAGTGATTTTTCACCATGTTAGAAAGCAATCATATTGATGATTGTAGACATGTAATGTAAGTGATTTTCACCATGTTAGAAAGCAGTCATATTGATGATTGTAGACATGTAATGTAAGTGATTTTCACCATGTTAGAAAGCAATCATATTGATGATTGTAGACATGTAATGTACATGATTTTCACCATGTTAGAAAGCAATCATATTGATGATTGTAGACATGTAATGTAAATGATTTTCACCATGTTAGAAAGCAATCATATTGATGATTGTAGACATGTAATGTAAGTAAGTGATTTTCACCATGTTAGAAAGCAATCATATTGATGATTGTAGACATGTAATGTAAGTAAGTGATTTTCACCATGTTAGAAAGCAATCATATTGATGATTGTAGACATGTAATGTAAATGATTTTCACCATGTTAGAAAGCAATCATATTGATGATTGTAGACATGTAATGTAAATGATTTTCACCATGTTAGAAAGCAATCATATTGATGATTATAGACATGTAATGTAAATGATTTTCACAGTATTAGAAAGCAATCATATTGGTGATTGTAGACATGTAATGTGAATGATTTTCACCATGTTAGAAAGGAATCATATTGATGATTGTAGACATGTAATGTAAATGATTTCACCATGTTAGAAAGCAATCATATTGGTGATTGTAGACATGTAATGTAAATGATTTTCACCATGTTAGAAAGCAATCATATTGATGATTGTAGACATGTAATGTAAATGATTTTCACAGTGTTAGAAAGCAATCATATTGATGATTGTAGACATGTAATGTAAATGATTTTCACCATGTTAGAAAGCAATCATATTGATGATTGTAGACATGTAATGTGAATGATTTTCACCATGTTAGAAAGCAGTCATATTGATGATTGTAGACATGTAATGTAAGTGATTTTCACCATGTTAGAAAGCAATCATATTGATGATTGTAGACATGTAATGTAAATGATTTTCACCATGTTAGAAAGCAGTCATATTGATGATTGTAGACATGTAATGTAAATGATTTTCACAGTGTTAGAAAGCAATCATATTGGTGATTGTAGACATGTAATGTAAATGATTTTCACAGTGTTAGAGAGCAATCATATTGATGACTGCAGACATCTAATGTAAATGATTTTCACAGTGCTAGAAAGCAATCATATTGATGATTGCAGACATCTAATGTAAATGATTTTCACAGTGTTAGAAAGCAATCATATTGGTGATTGTAGACATGTAATGTGAATGATTTTCACCATGTTAGAAAGCAGTCATATTGATGATTGTAGACATGTAATGTAAGTGATTTTCACCATGTTAGAAAGCAATCATATTGATGATTGTAGACATGTAATGTAAATGATTTTCACCATGTCAGAAAGCAGTCATATTGATGATTGTAGACATGTAATGTAAATGATTTTCACCATGTTAGAAAGCAATCATATTGGTGATTGTAGACATGTAATGTAAATGATTTTCACAGTGTTAGAGAGCAATCATATTGATGACTGCAGACATCTAATGTAAATGATTTTCACAGTGCTAGAAAGCAATCATATTGATGATTGCAGACATCTAATGTAAATGATTTTCACAGTGTTAGAAAGCAATCATATTGGTGATTGTAGACATGTAATGTAAATGATTTTCACCATGTTAGAAAGCAGTCATATTGATGATTGTAGCCATGTAATGGAAATGATTTTCACCATGTTGAAAGCAATCATATTGGTGATTGTAGACATGTAATGTAAATGATTTTCACCATGTTAGAAAGCAATCATAACAAAACAGGGCAGTGGGTGGTAGTAGGAGGAGGAGAGAGGAGGGGGACAGCTGGATGACGTCAGTGAGGAAAAATAGAATGTGGCACTTGCTGTACAGTTTACATATCTATGGCCAGTCATGTTGGCGATGGATGACACAGTTCGTTCCCCGCTGTGTGTTTGTCAGAGAGAGAAATGGATGGACATGTCATATTTTGATTTATGACACAATTCCATGCTTAGCTATGGAATTTAGATAATTTAATTAAAGGGCC
>JADBJO010024604.1:0-15000 GCA_016801955.1 Conus betulinus
GTTTTGTCTTATGATGTGTTTCGTTACTTTCGTCCGGGGTAGAATGCTGGATGATTTTTCTTTTTTGTATTTGATGTGAAGAGTAATCAGTAATGTGAAGAACCAGGTACTTTCCACGCTGTTACTGGACTTATCCGTGAAACTGGCTAAACTTACAAGGTACTGAGTAGTTGTCGTGTTGTGTTCACAAATAGGTACGATACTATACCTTAAATGCATACGAGCCAGTGTTTGTTTTTTGTAGCATGTCTGAAGTCTTTTGCTGAGCGTGAACTCCAAGCTGTTTGATTCTTATTAAAAGCTTCTCTCTGATTATCCAGTCCTAGATTACATTGTGTCAGGTACTTTCCTGCCTGCAACAAACAAGTCGGATGTCAATTAAATGCATCACGGTTGGTCTGTGTCTGTGTGTCTGTGTTGGTCTGGGGTCCAGTCCAATCTGTCTGGTCCCTCGTTCTGTCTGTCTGGTCTCTCTCTCCTCATTCTCTCTCTCCTCTCTCGTCCTCTCTCTCTCTCTCTCCCTCTCTCTCTCTTTTCCTCCTCTGGCGCGAATGTGTGCGTGGCGCGCGTGCGTGCGCGCTGTGTGTGTGTGTGTATGTGTGTGTGTTGTGTGCGTATGTGTGTGCGCGCGCCTGCGCGCGCGCGCGCGCGCGTGTGTGTGTGCGTGTGTGTGTGTGTGTGTGTGGTGTGTGTGTGTGGTGTGCGTGTGTTACTCACACATACTGCACCTTGATAGACTGCTCTTCTAACCCCCCCCCAAAAATGGTAATACTTTCAACGCACATGCCGTTGTCCAATACACTTTTTCGTCTTAATTTCAATGTAGGCGTGTTAAATCCAAGCATCCCTGAATCATATATTCGCAATGCGGACCTAAACACTTTTTTTGTTTTGTTTTGTTTTGTTTTGTTTATTTGTCATTTTCTTTTGTACATTTGTTTATATTTGGGCTTTTCGGAAACGATCAAAATCGACTTCAACGGGGGTTTGCGGTCCAAGCAGGTACACTGATCTTTTCAGATAAAAACTCCGTTCCAAGGTACCGTTCTGCATGAGGTGATCATCTCAACTCCATAGAAGCTCTAGGTTCCAAACTAAAACAACAAACACAACAAAAGCGATTCAGTCTTTCCATGGATCAGACAAACATACCGTGAAGATCAGAAGCATTTCTATTCATTGGAGCAACATAGATCCCATTCAGTATTCAACCCGGTATTGTTCAGATAACCCACCGACAAACGAAAAAGGGAAAGAAAGAAACCAACAATATAAAAACGGAGTCAGTGGTTTTAATGTATTGAAACTATCTGATACCTGGACGGTTGGATCACGATGTGGCTGATACGGCTCTTCGTTTGTGATGCCTGGTCTGAAAGAGTCGTCTTCTTGCGCATGGACTATTGAGGGGGGCCGTGTCCTAGACAAGTGTGTGTGTTTGTGGTGGGGGGGGGGTGGGGGGGGGGGGGGGGGGGGGGGGGGGGGGGGAAGGGGGAGGGGGGAATAATGGTAGAGGGGACTGAACATTGGGTTCAGCGGAGGGTTCGTCTAAGGTTGATTTGTGGACTCAGTGTAGTGAGGGGGGGGGGGGGTTTCTTGGCTGGTCGGACTGACGGTGGGGGGGGAGCTGTTTTACCCATTGTTTCTCATGTTGTCCCTGGAAAATAATTCACAGGCAACAACAGCAATCGTCTGGGATTGATCACAAATCGGAATAAAATACCTTTGAATGCTGATGGGGGGGGTGGGACCAGGGAAACGGGTTGGTGTGTCAATAATCGATGGGGGGGGATGAAGAAACATCTGGAGGGGGGGGTGGGGGGGGTGGTGGGGGGTGGGGGGGGGGGTGTCCTTGGGGGTGGGTTGGTCCTATGTTGGGTTGTTTGTGTTGGGGGGTATTGGTTGTTGTTGAAAAGGGTAGTGGATTGGAGTGGGGGGGAGGGGGATAAAATTTTAAAGGAAGAAGCGTTGTAGACGGACATCTGTTAGCGACTTGGGAGAATTAGAGGTGATGCCGGGGACTCAGTGTAGTTCTGGTTTCAGACGGAATGACGTCACTGGTGTTACCCCACACACACAACCCAGCATACCCTCACATTCCACACAGAAACAGCGTAGATGGATCACATCGGAATCTTGAATCAGAGTTCGGACCAGGACGTAAATTTGATATAATATCGAGTGTATATGGGTATAACTATTATAGTGCTGCTGTGTTCTTTTGTAGTTTTGTTGTTGACACAGGGCAACTCACAAGCACCGACAGCGTTGTGTTATAACCCTATACGTACTTGCACAGTTACGCAGAGGGATGACACCACACACACAACACACACCACCCACACACACACACCACCACTATAACACACACACGTAATATAGGGTTAAATATATTATACATAATGATATATATATCTATGCTATAATATATACATCACCACACGGCACACACGCACCGCACAGCGTCACGCACGCACACACACACACAAACACACACCACACCACAACCACACACACACTACACACACACGCACACAACACCAGCCGCAACAACAACGCACGCACGCCGCACGCACAGCTTATATCGATATTATATAGTTTAGTATAGTAATAGATACACCCCCACACACATAGTGATTATATATATTATATATTATCACTCTCACAGCACCAATATATATATATATATATATAGATACCCGCTACACACGACACAGCACATTAATGAACACACGAAAGTGCTTTGTTTTGGTAATATAGGGGAAGTAAATCGCGTGATCATTATTAGAATTATAGGGACTTTGCGTTGTGTGTTATGTTTGTGGTGTTGTGTTCGTAGTGTGCGTGCGTTGCAGTGCGTGCGTGTCGTGCGTGCTATGCGGTGGCGTGTCGGTTGCGTGTCGGCGCGCGCGCGCGCGCCGCGCAGTGTGTGTGTGTGTGTGTGTGTGTGTGAAAGGAACACACCTGAGACACTCTATGAAACGAAAGTGAAATTCATTGCAAGCTTTTTTTTTTTCGAGGAGGGATTCACAGATCTGTTGCACGAATAACTTGGAATCTACAACAACAACCAGTAACAACAACAACAACAACAACAACAGCAACAAACAATGGTCTCGTTAATGACAACTCTGAGTGTGGCACCTCTAAGACTGCATGCCACAATTCGATTGCTTCACCATTACATCCTCGGTCAATGCGTCGGGTCAAGCAAAAAAAAAAAAAAAAAAAAAAAAACATACACAACAATGCGCCTCCGGGGCGGTGCCCCGCACGGCGAAAAAACAGGAAAACAGGGAAAAACAAACACAAACAAACCAACCAACCAGCTCAATTTGGACAAAACAAAAACATCAGCGCTCAAAGATGAAATAACGACCGAGGCGTGGTTCACCTATCGGTGGGTGCAGGGTCTTTTTAATTCGATAATAGGTTTCATTTCAAATCCAAGTCTGAACCGGCGTGTTCAACCACAGAGATATTTCGTTCGGTGTGTGGCGGCATGTCTGAATAATGGGTGACTACAGCCCTGATCCTGCTGGGACTCTTCTTTTTTCGAAGAGGGATTTCGCTGAATTTGGGTTTCAACTTTTAGTGTGTCCACACAAAGTCATTTTCATGTTTTAGGGGAAAACGAAAGGCGCGGGAAGATGAAAAAAAAAGATAAACACTTAACACGGCAAACGGCAGTTACACTGGTGCCGGAACAATCGTACTGATTTAAATGATGCCTACACAAAATCGTAATATTTAATGATGTACACATACACTCGTAATATTTTATCGTACCATACATCGTATATTTTTATACGTCATCGGTCGCGAGTACTCAATCTCTTCGCCCAGAGCTTACGTTCAAGCGCTTTAAACGTTCAGGCGCGCTGGTTGGTATTAAGTATAGAACACCACTTTTTCATTTACAAGAGCCTATAGCATGGCATTGATATTTTTTTGGGGGTCGTTTAGTAATATTTGTGTTGGGTTAAAAAAACATCGTTCGTGAGTCAATGTTGCATGCTATATTCCTGGTCACTGGGGACAGTACGTTTTTGCTGCGCTTTGACGAATCTCCTCTCTGAACTTGTCTGAGATTGCAAACAGGGAGCAGACGTGCCAGCGCACATATTCTGCTGAGTATTTGGGTGAAGGTGCCAGAATGAAAACAAAATTAGTCCCGCCGAAGATAGTATACTTAGGCCTATGGTAACACAGTGTGTGGTGTGGGTGTGTGTGTTGTTTGGCGCGCGGCGGGGGCGCGCAAAGCGCGCGCGCGTGTGTGTGTCTGGTGTGTTGGGTTCTGGTTTTTGGAACCCTTGGTGTGACAACAACGAAGCAGAATATGGAACTGGTGGTGAGTCTCCCCTACCACTTTTACCGCCAAGAGCACACACACACCCATCCAGCCGTGGTCTCCTTGATGAGGTCCGATCCAGCGGACGAAAGGCACTAGGAGCGGCAATTTTAAATAGATCTATCTTTTACTATTTCACTGAACTATCTATCTATCTCTCTGGGCTCGCTATATCTTATATATATCTATATAGTATATATATATATATATATATATATATATATAATATAATATAGTCCCTCATTCACGAAGCCACGCTGAAACCCTTCCGGTGTATCATTTCTTTTCCTTTTCTGTGTCAAAATAACTAATCATCTGTTCATAACTGGCCAGCCCATATTTCACGAACACATCTTCTCATTCCTACCAGTCAATACATTAGTGCAGAGATCCTTAGTACCAACAGGCCTTTTTTTACAAGCCTTATTTTTTTTTTAATCACAAACGAATTGTCTGGTTGGGTCTTCGGACAACCACAACCCACTCTCTGTATTTGGCTAATTTCACTTATCAGGCTTCTCCGTTTGACACGAGAGCGATGGTTTTTGATCCCTCTGCCAGCAGGTCAACACATTGTAGGTAATTAATTATCTCTACCACACCGTTGCGTTGTGTTAGCTTTCCTATTTCTTTTCTTTCTGATTTGACCATTTCTTCCCAGATCGTCTCATCCCCGTGACGGGCTTAAGGGACGTCGATATTTTCTCGGCCATCGTCTCGTCTGACCTGATGGAGGTGAGCCAGGTCGTGGGGTGATCTTGGGGTTGCCCTGTAAAGGACCTTTCTTTTCTTCGTGTCGTTACTTTTTGCGCGCGTACATCATGCATGGCGTTGTCAGTTTTTATTACTTCATGCTGTACATAGCAGTTTGGGCGGATGATATTTTCGGTTTTAACAGTCAGTCTACGATTGCCAAAAATTATAAGCTTAATCCATGGACATGTGCTGTGGTTTTTGACCTTCAAACATGCATCCAACCGAGGTTGAAATTGACGAGACGACAGAACTTTGTTATGCCAATGCTTTCTTGTTTAAATAAAAAGAGAACAGAACAAAATAAAATATATACGAAAGAAAGAAAGAAAGAAAGAAAAGAAGATCAAGAAAAGAAGAAGAAGAAAAGAGGAAGGAGAGGAGGATGAACATTGAGGAAGAAAGAAAAGTACTCGGTTATCGTCCTCTACCTGACTCCCATCTAATAATTGGACTTCTCTAATACCCTTCAACGCTTGCTGGCCCTCTGGAATCACTTTTACTTTTAAGATGCAAATTCGACATCTACAGTAACCGATGTGCCCGGTCAATCTGCAGAATAGAGTTCTATTTGCTGCTTTCCCCTCATGAGAAAACAGCCATGATTCGTGTTTTAGTGCCTTGCACATTATTTTCCCGAACGATGAATTATTGTAATTTGATTGTCATTGCAATCATGCATCTTGCATTATCTATTGTTTGGCGAACTGCGACAGGGCAAACGCTCTCATGGAGGCCAGAGCAAGCGTTTAGTTCAAGAAACAGCCTCAAACCTCTCTGAAGGTCCTTCAACATCAGCCACACAAACAATTTGGAGCAGACTGGCCCAGGGCAGAGATGGTGAAGGCGATCAGGCTGTCCGATCCAAAGGGGCAGAGGACCATGTGAAAGCAACAGAACTGCCTGCAGCTGAGCAGCGCAGGATATGGTCCAGAAGACCAGCGTCACCACAGATCTCCAGCTGCTGCAAACCATCCCCCTGTCGCGTACTGTGATAGATCTTTCCGGGCGCAGCTCGGCCGGTGACCAGCCATCTGCGCACTCACCCACGAGCTCCCCAGGATGATGACTAGATGGTCTTTCGGTCGTCATCTAACCCGGACACCACACCACAATACCAGGACACACACAACGCACACACACGACACAAACAAACCTTTTTTCCCCTAGCCAATTGAGAATAAATGCGAGTCATATTACTGACGCGTTCAAAAAGTTCCATAATAAATGGAACTTTCCTTCACTGTCTTTTTAAAGTAGCTGGGCCCCTGAACGAATAAATTTATAAACTTCCTTCCCGCTCTTGAATTTGTTGTGTCATCATCTGCGCAGAACATGAGTGTCTTCACATCTGTTGTAAACTTTTCGCGCGTCTGTACATTCCCGTCCTCTTTTCCGCTCTCTTTGCCTCTTAAACCGGCAAGATTTTTACATGCTCCAGTTTCAGCACACAACACAGGCGGGCAAAGATCGCTGGGCGAACGCTGGAGAACAAAGAGAGGCGGTGAAAGATCGCTGGGAACAAAGACAGGCGGTGAAAGGTCGCTGGAAAACAAAGACAGGCGGTGAACGATCGGTGGAAAACAAAGGCAGGCGGTGAAGATGAAAGGTCGCTGGAAAACAAAGACAGGCGCTGAAAGATCGCTGGAAAACAAAGGCAGGCGGTGAAAGATAGCTGGAAAACAAAGACAGGCGGTGAAAGATCGCTGGAGAACAAAGTGCGACAACAAGGCGGTGAAAGATAGCTGGAAAACAAAGCCAGGTGTGTGAAAGATAGCTGGAAAACAAAGACAGGCGGTGAAAGATCGCTGGAGAACAAAAGTCAGGCGGTGAAAGATAGCTGGAAAACAGGGGGGGAAAAGACAGGTGGTGAAAGATCGCTGAAAAACAAAGACAGGCGGTGAAAGATCGCTGAAAAAAAAACAAAGACAGGCGGTGAAAGGTCGCTGGAAAACAAGACAGGCGGTGAAAAGATAAGCTGGAAAACAAACACAGGTGGTGTAAGATCGCTGGTAAACAAAGACAGGCGGTGAAAGGTCGCCGGAAAACAAAGACAGGCGGTGAAAGATCGCTGGTTTCGTACGCCCCCAGCGGTCTGGAGTAATCCACCTTTCTCAGACACTCGGATTCTCTCCCTTCATTGCAGTTCCAACTCAAAAAAATTATTATTGATTTGGAAGAGTGCGATGCCCTTGTTGTCAACACAAGAACAGTGTGTTCCCCTGACAGGTGAATCCTGGGGTGTTGCAGAGGGGTGGCGGGGGGGGGGGGGGGGGGGGGGGGGGGGGGGGGGGGGGGGGGTGGGGGTGGGGGGGGGGGGGGGGTGGGGGGGGGGGGGGTAGCTGCGACATGACAATGTTTGCCATGTTTTATTGGTTGTGTAAAAAAAAATCTGTGCTCTATCTATTTACATATTGTCTTGCACATAATAATAACGATGATGATGATGATGATAAATAGCACACACACACACACACACACACACACACACACCACACACACACACACACATTATTCTTGATCCACCTAACGCGCACCTCTCCTTGCAACGTCGAATGGGATACACATTGAAAAAAAAAAAGTGTGTGTGTGTGTGTGTGTGTGTGTGTGTGTGTGTGTGTGTGTGTGTGTGTGTGTGTAGGAGAGAGAGAGAGAGAGAGAGGAAAACAGACAGACAGAGACAGACAGACACAGACAGGCAGAGAGAGAGAGAAAGACAGATAGAGAGACAGGCAGAGAGAGAGAGAGAGAGAGAGAGAGAGAGAGAGAGAGAGAGGGGGGGGGGGGCGCGAGAGAGAAGAGATTATGCATTTACACATAATACACTTTTTGATAAAAACCTGAAAGCACTCACATAAGGATAAGCGGTACGATAATCATCATTTACATAGAATTTAAAATTTAAAGCGCAACTCCTTTTTTTCTTTCTTTTTGTTTGTTTGTTTGTTTGTTTTTTAATTTCACTTTTTTTTTTTAAATTCCTGCAGGGGTTTTGTTTTTTGGTTTCAGTGTCAGTGGTGACGTAATCAGAAAGAGGATGGCGATTGCAGCGATTCCTTGCTGGACAAGGGCTTGTCTCTGGGGGATGACCGCTTGTCTTCTCACCTTCCTTCCTGTGGCATGGGGTATGCTTATCTGACAGAGAATCAGAGAACCAGATACATGTCTAACAGAGAATCTGATATGTGTATCTAATAGAAATTCCGATACGTCTCTCTGACGGAGAACCAGAAGACACGTCTATCTGACGAAACTAGACATTGTTTGTCTGATAGAGAACCAGACATTTGCATCTAACAGGGAACCAGATGTGTCTATCTAACCGACAATTAGATATGTCTGACTGACAGAGAACCACACATGTTTATCTGATAGAAGACCAGACATGTCTATCTAACAGCGAACCAGATATGTCTGACTGACAGAGAACCAGATATGTCTATCTAATACAACAATAATTATTATGGTATTTGTAATGCGCAAAATCTTGATAAAATCAACTCTAAACGCACAGGGAAAAAAAAAAAACATCTGCACATACACACACTCATGCAGACACACCCCCACACAACTGCACATGTGTTATGGCTCTAAACTAAGGAATAGAAGGAAAATCATGTGCAGAGTAATATTAAACCAGAAAATATCAATGCGCACACCCACCCACACGCTGTGGGCCATATGGTTCTAAACACAACTAATTCAAAAAGTAGAAGCATTATGTACAAATACTGCTGGAAGCACCCCCCCCCCCCCCCCCCCCCCCCCCCCGCCCCCCCCTACCCACACCACACACACACACACACACACACACACACACACACACACACACACACACATACACACACACACACACACATACACACACACACACACACACACACACACACACACACCCACCACACGTACATGGAGAGGACTATTATGAAGAAGAAAAGAGATGAGTTTTAAGAGCAGTCTTAAAGGAAGAGAGAGTAGGTAGCGAACCAGATATGTCTATCTAACGGAAAACCAGATATGTCTGAAAGAGAACATGATATGTCTATGTATGTAACAACAGCAACAACAGCAAAAACAACAACAACACAACAACAACAAAACAGTTGTAAAGGATCAGAGGTAGTCGTACCCTACGCTAGAAAGTTATTTTGATGCAAAGAAACACCATTGGTTATATCCTTCGGAAAAAAAAAAAAAAAAAAAAAAAAAAAAAAAACCACCGTAGTCATATCGTTCGTTATAAACTCATTCTGATGTTAAGAAACACCGTTGTCATATCCTTCCTTATAAACTATTTTGACGCAAAGAAAGAACGTTGTCATATCCTCCGTCATGAACTCATGACAACAACTTGGACCGAAATGACCTTGCAAATAAAATTTGACCTTCCAAATCACTTCAAAGCGCTAGGTCAATGACAAATATGGATTCCTTATCCCCAAAACAATATAAATAATGGTATTTCATAAGGTTCTAGTAGTAACGAATGCCGCAATCGACAGTCACTTTTCTGGATGACAGCTATATTGGCTTTTGTGCCAACAGGCCAAAATAGGTCGAGCTCATTTTGTTTGCGGTGATTTCGGAAATCCTCACACCCATATCTAACACCATGCCAAATTTCAAAAACTTGTCACAAAGTGCACGATCATCTGAAATTCCCTCCATGCTATGTATGTATGTGACTCGTCTTCGTTGTCATTGTCCTAAATGTTGTATGTCTGGCCTGAAGAAGACCTAAGAAGCTGCTGAAACGCGTTGTGTTTTGTCTTGTGATTTGTTTGTCCTCTTTTTTTCTGGGGGAATTATTTTTTTCTTCTGTAAGCATTTCGAAAAATCGCGGTAAAGCATAACCGATCCCTTTCTGTCTTTTTACAGGAAGCAACACAGACTGTAGAACTAAACACATGGCTGATTTCTGTTTGCCTTGAAATTGTCAGTAATTCAGCTGTCTCGTGACGAATAAACGTAAATTGAACGTCCGTGGCCTTGGTTTGGTTCCGTCAGCGTCACCGGTATCGGCGAGTCCATGGGGGCTGTTGTTGGACGGACGTGGTGGCGCCTTCCGGAGGGAGAGCTCACGCATGCCGGCTCCACAACTAAGCAATGATTTTCGTCAGTAGGGGCTTTATAGGTGGTGTCCTGCGTATGTTGGATCAGAACAGGCGCCACTGAATACCACCAAAGTGACTCGACAGCAGTGCAGTGTCTCCTCTGGTGGGTTGCTTCTTGATGATTTGACATTGACTGCTCCCTGTGGATTTCCGGTGCCGGGGCTGCGGCGGGACTGACCAGGCTGTGGCTGTGGACGGGGGTGTCGTAATGAGCAGTGTGGGTGCAATGCCACGGAGCTGGCACAGAAAGTGGAACAGCAAAAAGAAAAATAAATGTAGACTGAAGAGATTTGTGTGTCTGTCTTCCGGGACCAGCTATGTTCACAGTATAACGAGAACCTTGACCGAGAGTTATGTGGAGAAATGGGCTGTATTAACACGAAAAATTAAAAAAAAAAAAAAATGACCGAGACAAACCATAACCGATCCCTGTCTGTCTTTTCACAGGAACCACACAGACTGTAGAACTTCACACCGTAGGAGACTACAGCTATGCACAGCTCACCCCTCCCGCCGGATTCAACATCTCCACTCTCACCAGACTCAACCTCTCAGTACAGATCTGCAGCGATGCTCACCTCCTTCTGTCCCAAGAGCCGAGAGTTGTCGAACCTTTGTACGAAATCGTCATCGGCGGGTGGGACAACAGTCATCAGTCGTGCGTGACGTTCTCCAGGGGTCAGTACTGGTCAGCGCGCAGCACGTGACGCCTCCTCTGTCCTGCACGGCCTTTCACCCTTCTTCTTCCTCACCTGGAAGGACGGAGTGGTGGTGCGGGTGGGGAGTGTGAGGGAGAATGGGCAGCAGGCCAGGTGTGGTGGCGGTGGGGTGGTGGTGGAGAGCGTGTTCTTGGAGTATTCTGACCCCACGCCCTTCCCTGTTCATTATGTATCCGTGTCTGGCTGGAACCAACCAGGAAACTGGAGATTTGGTGAGTTTGGTGTTTGTCTCCAAATGATTTATGTTGTTTTCACCCTGTGTATTTTTTTTTTTACTTCAGCTCAGAGCGTGAGGCTGGTATTCCAGTTAACTGAAGTTCACATTTTTTTTTGTGTGTCAGCCGGAACTGGCCGCTAGTATGGTCAAATACAATCATATATTTGTACGCAGAGCAGAGTTGCTGTCCAGTTTGGTGAATACGCTCACACAATCATAGGTGGAAGTAATGATTTCACGTGGAAATGTGTAGTGAAATAGTAAACTTTTCACATATCAAAAAGTAGAACGATCAAAATGTCGCAAGGTCACGTTCCATAAGAATATGACGTCATCATAAGTCTATTTTTAGCATTTCTTCAAACATTCGTAAAATATAGTCATGCAGGATATCATTTGAAAAGTATCAATGTACTGAATATAGTTTAGATAACTAAATCATAGAGAGAAGCAAGGCGGAGCAAATATTATTGAAAATGTACTGAACCTGGAAGCGGTTTAGGGTTTTACAACTTACGAACATCTCAACCACACGCATCATTTTGCCTTTGTATGAACACAGTGAGTACTCACCTTTGCATTTCCCCAGACATATAGATGCAGTGGTCAGTTCTAGACAGTGAAATCTCCACAAATTGATTTTTAAAAATCCAGGAAGAAATGAACACCTTCAGATGTAATCCAACTTGGGTAGTCTTGCAAGTCCGATCAGCTCCGTGTAATCAGCACAGTTCATGTATCTCTGGAAACTGTACATTTCAACTGGAGCGGCACATGTCAATACAAATGAAAACCAGTTCTTCAACATCCTTTAAAGAATCACTCTAAAACAGACAGTTCTGGGAAGTCAAGCACATCCACTTCTTGTAGCGATGATGAGTTCGAACAGCTCAAGCCTTTGCACTGTCCACAGGCAACGGAACACTGCAGACCATGTCTTCTGCATGTACATCTCTTTGAACTGCAGTCCTTCATACAGTTGCACCTGATCACTTTCAGTAGATCCTCTGGTGCAGGAAGAAGATCAGTCTGCCGTGGTTCCAGCCGTCCAGATATGAGCTCCCATCCCCAGTGCTCTGCTTCCAAATCCGACGAAGGGTTGATCCATTCCTGAGAGCAAGAATCATCATAACCTTACGTTGTTTTTGTGGGTAATACATTTGAATGAATAACTGTTGTTTACATAGAACAATTCTGGCATTTTTTAAAAGATCAAATACATTATATACCACATATTTATTGCAGTTATGCAGGTTTCTTTAATGGAATCGCGCGCGCGCACGCACACACACACACACACACACACACACACACAACACACACACACACACACACACACACAATTTGAAATAGGGACACGGAACAGTGAATATTTACCTGAACCTGGAGGTATACACGTAGACTGTGGTATTTTGCTGAGGCGCTGGTAGGGGGGAGACTTTGGATCTGCACAGAGGGTGGCACAGGAAGACACCTTCTCGTGGAAGCGCTGGTAGCGAAGTTCATCAAGGGTATCTTCGTTACGGCCATTGTAAAGGCACACCAGGGCCTTCTCCCCAGCTGAGATGATGTCAGTTTGTGGCATCCCTTGTCTACAAAAGATGTGTGCTTGTGTCTTAAACCTGGAGTCAGACAGTTTTTTCAGTGGAATGCCTTTTCCAACTCCAAATAGTCGTGATGTTGTGTCACAACCATTTAGTGCGTGGACAAATGGTAGGAGATAGCACGTCTCCCGTCCAAGACTTTTTGCCAGCCACTGGATGTTCCATCCATGTTTCTTGGTGTGCGTGTGTGTTTGTCAGAGCGAAAAATGATGGGCTTTGAGTTCTGGTTTAAATGGTGGAGAAGGAGCACCAGTAGATCTGTATCTTCCCCCACAACTGTCGTCTTGTAAGAAGCCGCATGTTCCAGGGCAGTTTTGACTATGAGGTTGTCAGCATCACACTTTGCATGTAGGACATGGACATCACAGGAGATCAGTGCCTCTGAAAGGAAATCGATGAAATGTTGCTTGTTGATCGGATTGGAGAGGAAAACCTCTTTCTTTGAGGTCAAAAGCATGTCTCCTGTAAATTTTACAGTTGGTCCAACGATGCCAGCACAACGCTTGAGATGGGCTACATCTTTTGTCGATGGACCAGATCCATATCCATCAAACACAACTGTTGGACTCTTATACCTCTGGCAGACGTAATTCACATACTTCCTGGCAATGGCAGAGAAGGATTCATGCTTTCTCCAGGGAATTTTGTGAAGGAGAGAGCCACCATCCAAGACATTTCTTCTCTATCACCCGCAGCTTCTTCTTCAAGAGGTTCTCCTTTGACTGTTGCCGAGATGGCATCGGCTAAGGCAGATTTATTGGATTCCCGGAGAAGCCCTGCTTGGTCAAAAAGAGAGGGAGGAGGTGAGGCGAGTTCAAAGTGGAATATTGCTGCTATATCAAAGTCTTGGGGACGTTCAGAAGCTGCTGTCACAAGTCGCTGAAAGAGCAGCTGGGGATCCACCTGAATTGCCTCACCGTCCACTTTAGCGCATGCTTTGATATTCATGGTGATGGCCTGATCTTTTCTTGAAAATTTGAAGTCCTGTACCGCTACACCTTGCATTGAGTCCAGTATGGCCTTGCCAACAACGTCAGCTTTGTCTACATTAACAGACGGATCTGCTGTCACCCCAGTGCTGATGTTTTCTCATGGCTCATCACCATTAAAGGGATTGCGATCAAGAAGGAAGTTTAGAATGGCCTTCATGTCTTTGTCATCTCTCGTCTTCCTTGTCTCGCTGATCTCCACATGTTCCTGACTGGTGCAGTACGCCTGGCCCGTCACTTCCTGCAGGGCATTATTCATGTCAGCACAAGCTGGCATGGACAGAAGCCACCTGGTGCGCTGGGATTCAGCCATGCCTCTGCCTCTTGTTAGACCTCCTGCTGACTTGATGCTCTTCATCAGGACTTGCTCAATGACCAAATCAGTGCTCAGCCCAGCCCAGTACCTGTCACTCCTGCGCAGGACATGATATCCATACTGAAAGGCATGGTGGACATCTGGATGGCGATCTCTCAGTTGCTGCATTTGCTGAAGGTATATGTGCACTGATTTGGTATACTGAGAGTGACCTGCCGCAGCCAAGTAGGGAAGCATTCTTTGTAAGACATGGAGATGCAGCATCCAGTTGCCTGTCCTTTCTGCCTTCAAAAACTGCCGGAGTATGTCGATCATATGCATATACTGAAGCCAAAGGCGGGACAGGCGGCTTCCTTCAAGGTCAGCTTTTGTATCAATAAGTTTGTTTTCCACTGCTGTTATGTCAGCACTTTCTTTTTCGTCAAACTCCTCTGCAGTATGTTCCTTCTTTGTGACACGGTCATACAAAGACAAGAGACACTATGAAGGCTTCGGTGCTCTGAAATGTTGCTACTGGGTCCTTCTTCCATTGTTTGCAGTTCTTCATCTTTTTGTTCCTGTGGTGAGTCACTGTCATGGACTGGTGATGCCAATGAAGGTATTTGTCCAATGTTTGTGTCTTCAGTGCTGCCGACACTGAGTGTGTTCAAGGGTACGTTGAAAGTTCGAGATAGAATCAGTGCGTTGAGGACAGCATCTATGAGGAAATGTCCACGGACAGCTCTTGAAACAGACTTGCCACTTAGCATATGACTGACCGAGTTTTGAGCATAGACCACTTCCAAAACTTGCTCATCCCAGATCCTGCCATGAGTTTTCCAATGCAACCAAGGTAACTCATTTCACAGTGGAATCCTCCCAGGCGAAGGACGATGGAATGCAGTACACTGCTAGCTGGCTCATGATCAATGATCATCGTTGATTTCCACCAGAGTGG
>JADBJO010024604.1:20000-24930 GCA_016801955.1 Conus betulinus
TATACACAGTCCTCCCCCCCCCCCCCCCCCCCCCCCCCCTTCCCCCTTGTGAATGGGCTTTGCGAAGTTTATCACAATAAATCATTCATTCATTCATTCAAACATTCATTCATTCATTCATTCATTCATTCATTCATTCATTCTCTCTCTTTCTCTCTCTTTCGATGCGTTCCCAGTTACACTACTACACAATGATGTCGTTTCCTTGCTCTGCTGTTATTAATACCCTTAACAACAGAAGACATGAACAATCAGCGTCCGAGAAGACCAAGTTGATAGCCAGCCCCCTAACACATCATTTATACTAATACATCTGCACAGGCATAGAAGCTAAAAACCGTGCAACCGTTCACTCACCTGAAAGCCATCACTAGCAACAAATGATCCAAACCAGATATCCGCTCAGCAGAGTCAAACACAGCACTGTCAAGACAAAAAAAAATCTTGTATGGAAGAAACACAACATGAAACACCATCTCCATGAAACGTCAGATCGGGCTCCTGCGTGTAGTGATCTAGCCCCCCTTCCTGTATTCACACAATATACTGGTCCTCACAGCGGATCTGAGAAGAAGAGAATCCAAGCCAGGGAATGACACTATAAACCGAGGTTCCGTGTGTGAACCCACGCATAACATCTGGCACACACGTCAAATCCCGTCACCAACTCTCGGAAGAGAAGGCCAGTTTGGCCGTTGGTATGGATGACACGTTACACATAGCATGCACCCTGCGTAAAAAATGGAAAGAATGAAGGAAGTAAGGAAACTGAGTTGAACGATATTGAGCGATATTGACTGGATGACACGGGAAACGACTGAATGAAGCACCAGCAGGCAGCTCTTCAGTCGGCACTACCCAGGTAGGCAGCCCGTTGTGTAAACGGGTGTGGATTGTAAAGCGCTTAGAGCTCGGTCTCTAGCTGAGAATAGTCTCAAAATAAGTATTCATTAGAATTATATGATATGTAAATGAGAGGTTACCGTAAAATACTGAACATCAGAAAGACTGGTCACATCATCAGCGAAAGTGCTTCAAACCGTGAAACAGCACGAAGCTTTATACGAAGATCTACTGATACTACTTCAGTGACGAGAACTACATTCGTGTGACTACATAACACGATCTGATGAAACTGCTGAAACAATCACCCAGGGAAGTGTTTAAGGATGGCGACGGAGGGGAAGACAAAGAAGGACCGACGACATTGCGAAATGAACAGGAAAAAGTTTATAGGAGCCTGGCATACAATATATAAACTTCTGAAACAATATGGTGAAATAATCGTCAGTGTCATGAGCCAGTGACGACCCAAAGTTATGAGGCAAAGGAAGGAGAACAAGACCCAGAACAAGAAAAGAACAATGCTTTGCTTTCCTTATTTGGCTCTGGTTTACTGTTTTACTTTCATATTTGGCTCTGGTCTACTGTTTTACTTTCCTTATTTGGCTCTGGTTTACTGTGTTTGCTTTCCTTATTTGTTCTGGTTTACTGATTTGCTTTGCTTATTTTGCTCTGGTAACTGTTTTGCTTTCCTTATTCGGCTCTGGTTTACCGTTTTGCTTTCTTATATTTGGCTCTGGTTTACTGTTTTGCTTTCCTTATTTGGCTCTGGTTTGCTGTTTTGCTTTCCATATTTGGCTCTGGTTTACTGTTTTGCTTTCCATATTTGGTTCAGGTTTACTGTTTTGCTTTCCATATTTGGCTCTGGTTTACATCGCTCTCATTTTGTTTCTGGGCTGTCGTGTACTCCTCCTCCACCGCTCCACAACGCTTTGCTGTCTTTGATATCTTCATGTTTACACCCTCATCATCTCTGCTTCGTTTTCCCTCATGTGATCTAGCTTACACTCCTTTACCTTGCCTTGATATCTAGTCGGCTACTTTACCATCGTGCCCAAGGCACATTGTTAGATCAGTTCATAAATAAAGGCTGAATACTTGGAACACTAACTATTCTCATGGTATTACTTGTGTCTGCAGAGAAAACATTTCGATATCGTCGTTTTTTTTTTTTTTTTTTTTTTGTTTTGTTTTGTTTTGTTTTTCTTGAATGCTCAGTGTTGACCCCGCTCTATCAGGAGAAAGGTATTGAAATGGCTATCTTTGATAATGTCAGTGCTGTCTTATATGTTCAAATGTTGCTGAATTTGCCACGTTTATTTTGCAGCCATAGGTTGCAAAATTTGTATAAAGATTAACATTTTGTGTACCACTAGAATATTTCATTTATGTCAAATATTCATATATCAGATGTGGGTTTGAAAAGTACTAACGTAGATGCTATGTTAAGTATGGAGGTGTTTTCGTGTTTTTTTTTTTTTTTCCAAATAAGTGTCTAATATCATCTAGCGATGAAAAGACATTAAACAAGCCACTGAAATGAACTGAATTGATCTCAGAGATGAATGTGGTTCACACTCATGTACACTGCTCTGGTTTCCAAGCCCATGTGTCATTGCTCGTCTCTCATCCTTTGACAAATTTAAAACTTCCTTGCTGATGTTTCGTTCACACTCCTATTGTTTGCTGTGTGCTCTGAAATTGGTGTGCAAAGACAGAAATATGTGGCGAATGCAGTACGCTTACCACTGCTCTCGACATGGAACAGATATACTTCTCTGGGTCCCATTGGCTCTCTTTCGGTATATCTTGTTCATGTCGATGTTTGTGCTGCTCACGACGTATTAAACACGGAGTTAAAAAGAACAAGATGCAAAGTATATATACGTACCGAGTAAGTAGTAGTACAATAAAGATAAATATATATATATATATATATATATATATATATATATATATATATATATATATAAATCAGTTACTGTAGCACTTTGTCCACTGTAGCATTTTGTCCCCTTTAGATGGTAGGAATTTTGTCTATAACAGAGAAAAGCAAAAAAACAAAACTGCTCTCTTCCGTGGGGAAATGAACTCGGGTTTCCCGCGCGACAGGCGGGGACACTATCCACCATACTACCGAGGCGCTTACAGAGTTTGGTTACACTTAAGCTTATAAACCGTTATTGCTTAAACTGTACATCACAAAATCACCATTTATAGCCGTCAGTAACGGCTATTCTGGTAAAATAAATATCGGGCATCATTCGTGACCCATAATGAACATAACTAGAATTTTCACAAAGATCGGTCCAGCAGCTTTGTCTGGAGCGAGTAGAAGACACTTTGACCACGGGCAGACAGACAGACACACAGACAGCATTTCTTCGTTCCCATTGCAAAGTATTCCCTGTTCTATAAGAACTGGGAGTACAACAAAAACAAAAAACCAATATTCCTGGGAACAGAGACATAGAATTTAATGAAACCTATATCAGCTTCAAATCATGCGTAGCGTGGTCTCAAAACTTTTAGCGGATGTGGTGTAGCGTATATGGACTAGTCCGCTCGTAGTAACGCCTCCTTGATGAAACTGAAACTGAAACTTTAATGAAACCTAGGCCACTTCACAGATGTATGAAGTTCAGAAGCCAACAAGCTTTTTGGTGCTGCCACGTTCATGTACGTACTCCCTTCTCTTCCAGAGTTTTCTGACTTCTCTACAGAGAGTAGCACGGCGCAGAACCAGACAAGCTTTCGCACGACTACAACCACTTCTGACGTCATGTCTGCCACGTCCCAAGGAGGTCAGAGTTCGTGTCGTTCATCCGACTCCCAGCGTCGCTTTTCCTCACTGTACTCCAAGACAAACACACAGCCAGCTGACACACACTCTCACTCTCTCACTCTCTCTCCTCTCTCTCTCGCGCTCTCGCGCTCTCTCTCTCTCTCTCGCTCTCTCTCGCTCCCTCTCTCCTCCTCTCCCTCTCTCTCCCTCTCTCTCTCTCTCTCTCTCTCTCTCTCTCTACTGTCGGTCCCTCCCTCCCTACCTCCCTCCCTCCATCTCTCTCTCTCTCTCTTGCTCTCTGTCTGTCTGGCTGTCTGTCTGTCTGTCGTTCTGTCTGTCTGTCTGTATGTATGTCTGTCTGTCTGTCTGTCTGTCTCTCTCTCTCTCTCTCACTCTCACTCTCTCTCTCTCTCTATACACTCTCTCTCTCTCGCGTTTCGCGCTTCTTTCTACATCACACACAAACACACACACACACACACACACACACACACACACACACACACACACACACACACACACACGCACACACACACACAGAGACACACACACACACACACACACACACATACGCACACGCATGCGTGCGCTCGCGCGCGCGCGCGCGCACGCGCACACACACACACACACACACGCACGCACGCACGCACACACACGCACGCACGCACGCACGCGTGCGCTCGCGCGCGCGCAAACACACACACACACACACACACACACACACACACACACACACACACACACACACACATATGCTCACGTATATCCACACGCACGCGTTATAGGGACGTGACCTCACTCATAAACACGGCACTCGTGTGTGCGGCAAATACATTCATCAGCGCACCTCGGTTTATGCACGCGCGCAGTGTACCCAAACCCTCCCTCGTATTGTTCAGGTCCGAACACCCGACCCCCCGCATCGTACCACCATCACCACTGCTCCTGTCACTGCACCACCTCCTCCTCCTCCTCCTCCTCCTCCTCCTCCTCCTCCTCCCTCACTGCCTCCAGTCTGGAATCCCAGAACCCTGGGCCCGGTGCCGTGGTGTCCCAGCTGCTGGTTCCAGCCAACTCCACCTCGGCAGCACGGCGTCGTGTGACCAGCGCCCTGATGATGACCGTCCTTCCAGCACTGCCATGGGGGCGCTGGCGGCCCTCTGTCTGCTGGCTCCTGTCGTCCTGGTGGTCTGTCTGGATCTTTGGACAGCCCTCAGAGGAAGAGGCGGACAGGAAGGAGTGATTTAAGGAAAAACAAAAAGAAAGAAAAGAAGAAAAGAAACGAAAAAATGTGCGGTGGCA
>JADBJO010024605.1:0-7500 GCA_016801955.1 Conus betulinus
CAATATAATATAAATAGAGAGAGATATAGGTAGAGAGAGATAGAGAGAGGAGAGATAGCTATAGATATATAGTAGATAGACTCTATTGAAAATCGAGAAACTAAAAATTCAAACAAACCAAACAAGCAAAATAAAAAAAACAAAGAATCCAATACAATACCAACAAGAGTATAGATATAGATATAGAACGGAGATCTATTAGAGAGGATATATGATATAGAGCGAGAGAGTCCTGTGAAATCGAGAAACAAAATCTAAAAACCACGATGCAAAGCATATAAACGTACTTCTCCCAGTTTTTCTGTTCGTATCTTTACCGACGTTAAATTTTGATGTAGGCCTACAACTTTTGAAACTGATGTTTTAATTAATAAAGCCCCTCACTGAATGAGTCTGTCTGTGTAACCTAAACCAACATTTATATTTAATTATATATTTTCCAATCGGTACAATATGTCAACGAATAAAACGTTTTTAAAAAAAAACGGTCAAATTTTTGAAACACACACCATAAATGAATGTTTTTTAGTGTGTACCCTTTTCTTCACCAAGTATAACAAATTAAAAAAAAAAACAACCAAAACCCATCAATATTAAGCAATACGCGGCAAAAATACGGTTTTAAAAAAAAAAAAAAAATAAAAATTAAAATACTCAAAAAGTAAAGGTTATTTAAAAATTTTAACCGATTTTACACTTTTTTGAATGTATCACTATCACTTCACTTGGCTAAGCCTATACCCTAAAAAACCACATTTCATCCCAGAGATCGAACATATGTCACTAATATTTCGGTTTTCACAGTCAAAATTTCGAAACACTATATGTAAGGGCTGCCATTTATTTTGTGATAAACCTTGTTCTATTACCAAATTAATCTTTTCAAATTTCTCCCACATTAAAATAAATCTTAAAATCCCGGCACTAATATAATGACAAATAATCCGTGCAACATAATAAAAGCGACGATTTAATGGTTCAAATAACCGATGTAAACAAATAATACACAACAAAACATTTTGAACTACTGGTACTGACTCCTTTGTGGTCCCTCACACTAAAAAAGGCCTGTGTACATACCAAATTTCAAATCGCAAAATCGGACAATAGTCCAAGACTATCGTTTTTTTAAAAAACCGGTCAAATTTAGAAACACTATCTACGAAGTGCTATTTGTGTTTTGTTAACCTTTCTATACACCAATTTTTTCTTAAATTCTCACCCTATAGCTAAGAAAGAAACAAAACAAATAGCGGTTTATATAACAGTTGTTTCAAAATATAAAATCGATTTTCAGCTTAAAACACTTACATATCGAAAGAGGCTTCCGATGTGTCACAAAGATCATATCCAACCGCTTCTTAAAAATCGGCAAAGAGTACTTTCGAATATTTCTACCATAAAGAAGAAAAAAGCCGTTACGCAGGCCTTACAAATTACAGAGAAAAAGACAACAGACACAACAACAAACGCCGTTAGTAACGGCGCTCTAACGGTAAACTAAAACATATACCCATTATTCGTGACCCATCATGACACATACCTCTACAAAATTTCACACAAAGAATTCGGGCGGCCAAGTACTTCTTTCTGCAGATCTTATTTTCCTTAAAAGAAAACCCGTTACAGGCCGTTACCGCCGTTAGTACGATTAACTGTAAACTAAAACACGCATCATCGGTGACGCAATAATGAAACATACTCTGGCTGCTAATTTTTTTCACCAAGAATGCGGCAGCGGCCAAGTACTTCCTGATATATTCCCTAAATAGAAAAAAAAAAAAAAACCGTAAACAAAAACCGAAGATACAAACACAGCCGTTTAGTAACGGCTACACAACGATTAAACTAAAACCTCGCTCATTAATTCGTGACAACCCCTAATGAAAGGTACCGTTGCCTAATTTTTTCACAGAAAGATGCGGCCAAAGTACTTTCTTCTGAGATATTCCCCTAAAGAAGAAAGCGTTACAGCTGCCGTCCACATATCAGCCGTTAGTAACTTCTATAACGGGGCAAACTAAAACATCAGAGTCTCATCCCGTGACCCATAGAGAATATGCCTTCTCAACTTTCAGCACAAGATCGGCGAAGTAAGTTTCTGAGATTATGCATAAAGAAGAAAAACCGTTACAGGCCGGTACAGGGCGTTAGTAACGGTCTATAATAACGGTGAACTAAAAAAACATCGTTCGGTTAATTTTCGTTAGACGCCATAATGAAATATACCTCACCAATTTTCAGAAAGATCGGCCCACGAAACTTTCTGAGATATTCTCCATAACAAAAGAAAAACCGTTACAGGTTTGTTTAGTCCGCCGTTAGTAACGGCTAAATTTGGTTAAACTAAAAAAACTCGGCAATCATCTGTGACCCATAATGAACATACCCTCTGTTAATTTTTACTAGGTCGTCCAGTACTTACTCTTCCGCTCAGAACATTTTCAATAAAGAAGAAAAACACCGTTACACAGGCCTTGTATAACAAAGCCCGTTTAAGCAACGGCTATAAATTGGGTTAACCTAAAACATCGACATCGCCGGAGTCGGATCGGCGGACGTGGCTCATAAAATTATCCTTGGCGCCTAATGACCACAACCTACTCGCTACAAACAAATTTTTTCCTTTCTTTCCGAAGATGTCGGCCCCATTAGTGTTGGGTCGGAGCTTGAGCGAGTGGCATCACAGGGTTGACCACAGGACACACGGACACCACACAACAACACAGACAGAATACACAGATACAGACGCATTTCTTTCCTCGTTCCCCTTCTAAAGTACTCTAAGTAACTCACTACACTGTCTACTATAAGTACTCTCCCTTTTACTATAAGAACTGGAGTACCACAACAAACAACAGGCAAGCAAAAGAAAAACACAAAACAAAAGAAGAAAAAAACAAAGAAGACAAAACAAATAAACAAGCCAAAACAATAAACAAAAAGAAACAAACAAACGAACAAAGGCCCATACGATCCTGAATTATTTTTCAGCGACGGTAGAGAGAGAGAGAGAGGAGAGAGAGAGAGAGAGAGAGAGAGTAAGATAGAGAGAGAGAGAGAGAGAGAGAGAGAACGAACAAATGAACGAACGGATTTATTTTTAATGAGGGAAAAAGCGGAAATCAGCACAATATTGCTCTTTTTTTTTTTTTTTTTTTTTACATCCGGCCCTCAATAAAGGGAAATATATATAAAATACAATAACAACAACCGCAAAACTAATCTAGAATTGAAGTAAACATACATAAAGAGGAGAGAGAGAGAGGAGAGAGAGAGCGAGAGAGATAGAGAGAGAGAGAGAGAGAGAGAGAGAGAGAGAGAGAGGAGGGAGGGAGGGAGTTGAGCGAATCTGTGAAATCGAGACACTGAAATAAAAAAACAAACAAACAAACAAACAACAAAACAAAACAAAAGAACACAAGACAACAGGATAGAGAGAGAGAGATAGAGAGAGAGCGATAGAGAGATAGAGAGAGAGAGAGAGAGAGAGAGAGAGAGAGAGTATAATCTTGGAACTGAGAAACCTGAGAAAAAATCTAAAAAAAAAAAAAAAAACCAAATAGACAAGTAAAAGAAAACAAAGCACAAGAGAAACGAAACAATAAACAAGCAAAACAAGAAACAAAGCAAACAAAAGGCCCATACGATCCCTCCATATGTCTTCGGAAACGTGCTATTATTGTTTGTTGTTTGGAAAGGCACAATTACTCTCAGGTTACCAGCTTGAATTACAACTTCAGTCGGACGACGAGAGAGAGAGAGAGAGAGAGAGAGAGAGAGAGAGGAGATAGAGAGAGAGAGAGATAGAGAGAGAGAGAGAGAGAGAGAGAGAGAGAATCTGTGAAATCGAGACACTGAATAAGAAAAAAAAAATCAAACAAGCACAAAAAAGAAAAGACTAAGACAAACAGAGAGAGAGAGAAGAGAGAGTAGGAGAGAGAGAGAGAGAAGGGGGGAAGAGAGAGAGAGAGAGAGAGAGAGAGAGACAGAGACAGACACAGACAGATATAGAGACAGAGAGACAGAGAATCTGTGGAAATCGAGAAACTAAAATCTTAAAACAAAAAAACAAACAAAAACAAACAAACACAAACAAACAAAAACAGACAGCAGAAGAAAACAAAACCAAAGAATGCAAACAAAATAAAGAAGCAAAACAAAGAAACACAAAAGCAAACAAAGGCCCATACGGATCCTCCATATGTCTTTCGGAAAAACGTAGCTATTATTGTTGTTGTTTGGAAGGCACAATTACTCTCAGGTTACCAGCTTGAATTAAACTTCAGCGGACGAGAGAGAGAGAGGAGAGAGAGAGGAGAGAGAGAGAGAGAGAGAGAGAGAGAGAGAGAGAGAGATAAGAGAGAGAGAGAGAGAGAATCTGTGAAATCGAGACACTGAATAAGAAAAAAAAAATCAAACAACACAAAAAAGAAAAGACAAACAAACAAGAGAGAGAGAGAGAGAGAGAGAGAGAGAGAGAGAGAGAGATAGAGAGAGAAGGGGGAGAGAGAGAGAGAGAGAGAGAGAGAGAGACAGAGACACAGACAACACAGATAGAGAGACCGAGCAGACAGAAATCTGTGAAATCGAGAAACTAAAATCTTAAACAAAAACAACAAAAACAAACAAACAAATGCGCAACAAAAAACAGACAAGCAGAAGAAAACAAAACAAAAGAGGCAAAACAAATAAAGAGCAAAACAAAGAAACAAAGCAAACAAGGCCCCTCTACGTGTCCTCCATACTGTCTTCGGAAAACGATGCTATTATTGTTGTTGTTTGGAAAGGCACACATTACGTTACTCTCAGGTTACCAGCTTGAATTAAACTCTTCAGCGGACTAGAGAGAGAGAGAAGAGAGAGAGAGAGCGAGAGAGAGAGGAGAGAGGGGAGAGAGAGAAGAGAGAGAGAGAGACGAGAGACATAGGAGAGAGTAGAGAGAGAGAGAGAGAGAACGAACGAATCTTTTTTAATTGTTATTAGAATTTAAATAGGCGGATAGCGGAACAAGTGCATACCAAATGCATTTTTTCACAATCCGGCCATCCATCCGCAGATGCACCCACAGGCCCTAACATTCAATCCTCCCAAAGGGTCCCCCTTTCCTGCACCTCACCCCACGGATATCCAGAATGCGCCTGTGGAACGGTTTGGAGGAAGATCAGATGGAGGCCAACTGCACTCATTGCAGAGGGTCCGTGAAACAAACTTGACAGAAAACAAAAAAACAACAAACAACAACAACAACAACAACAACACAAAATTACCGTAACGCTGAACGAAAAGGGACAGACAAATTACAAGACAAAAACACGACGCGTGTTGACCTCTTTTGTCGTTTTCAGACAAGACAAACAACATTGACGACAATAACAGTTGCAAAGCATATAAACGTACTCCCAGTTTATCCTGAATACGCGTGAGATATTCCATAAAGAGGAAAAACCGTTTGGGGCCGTTACAGCCGTTACCAACGGCTATTCTTATAAACATCAGCCACCACCTGTGACCCATGATGAACATACTTACAAATTCTCAGAAAGATCGGCCAAGTACTTTCTGAGATATTCCATAAAGAAAAAACCGTATGGGACGTTACAGCCGTTAGCAACGGATATAACGGTAACATAAAACATCGAGCATCATCCGGGACCCATTGTGAACATACCTACAAATTTTCGGAAGGATCGGCCAAGTACTTTCTGAGATATTCCATAAAGAAGGAAAAAACAGTTATAGGCCGTGTGTAGCCGATAGTAACGGATATAACGATAAAAACAAAAAACCATTGGGTATCATCTGTGACACATAATGAAACACACCTACAAATTTTCAGAAAGATCGGCCCCGTAGTTTTGTCTGGAGCAAGTGGAACACAATTAATTTGACCACGGACGGACGGACAGACAAACAGACAGACACACAGACAGCATTTCTTTGTTCCCAGTCTAAAGTACTCCCTGTTTTATAAGAAACTGGGAGTAGAATACGAAAAACGAAGAACGAACAATCATGGAGTTAATATCAAAATCTTTCTTCCCGCTCATCACCCATCCGTATCCCAACCACACAACACGCGGCCCTTTAAAATTCTTAAATCAAATTTACAGAAATTACAAAGTACAGAAGGACATTTGAAGGGTATCCCCTCGCCCTCTTCCCTCCTTCCACTGTCAGTACCACCATTGCCAGGGTCGACAACAAATATTTGCATCCAATAAAAATACCCTGAGGCAAATTTGACTCTATTTGAAAAGATGATTTATTTTTTATTTATTTGAAAATGATGTCAGTCATTTTATGCCATGGTTGAAGGACAGTAAAATAGACGCAGGCCTTACACACAACACACACACACGCACACACACCACACACACACACAACACACACACACACACACATGCACAAGCACACACAACACACACGCAAAAGCACGCACACACACACACACACACACACACACACACACACAAAACACGCAACGCACGCCACGCACGACGCACGCTACGCACGCACGCACGCACACACACACACACACACACACACACAGAGAGATTGGAGAGAGAGAGAGGAGAGCGAGAGGAGGAGAGAGAGAGATGAGAGAGAGAGGGGGAGAGAGAGAGGAGACCCCGGGATGAGAGAGGAGAGAAGGAGACCGATGAACAGGGGACGCGAGAGTGGGAGAGAGAGAGCGGAGCTGGAGACATACATGACTTACCGAGAGAGCGAGAGGAGAAGAGAGAGAGAAGAGGAGGAGAGAGGATGAAGAGGAGAGAGACGGATGAGAGAATGAGAGATGAGAGGAACAGTTGCTTTACTTTCTTCATTCTCTCCATTTCTACGCAGGGTGCATGCTATGTGTAACGTGTCATCCATACCAACGGCCAAACTGACTTTCTCTTCCGAAAGTTGGTAATAAGATTTTACGTGCGTGCAAGATGTCATGCGTGCGTTCACACACAGAACCTCGGTTTATAGTCTCATTTGAAGGACTGTATGGGAAATGGAGTCAGAATCAATGTTAACTCCGAGGGAAAAAAAAAAAAATCCCCCTGTACCGAAACGGTACGGCGGAGATTCGAACCCGCAACCCCAGGATCATCAAGATTACTACGAGTCCAGCGCTCTACCACTGGGCTATTCCGGCCCCCATAAGTAATACACGATACAGAACAAGCAAGTAGATTTTCGATAAACATACGTCTTTTTCAGACATGACATATAGCATAATTATATCAGTCTGCACACAACAATTAACCACAGCTGGCAGTCAACATGGGAATGATTGGCTTCATCCTACTCAAGACGATTTGAGAAAGTGCTTTCATCATTATCTCTAGAAACTTTTGTAATTACATCACATCTCTAGAGACTTTTGTTATTGCATCACATCTCTAGAGCCTTTACTATACCTTTCCTGTCAAGAAAGTTAAATGACTGTATAATTGTAGACACTATTCGGCCAATCTGTAAAAGAGGAGGAGGAGGAGGAGGGGA
>JADBJO010024605.1:15000-20000 GCA_016801955.1 Conus betulinus
GTAGATAAAACCACAAACCCATTTTAGAAAGACAACCGTATCTTCACCATTATGTTTCATCAGACACATTTTCAGTTCTATAAGTCCTTGAAGATAATATTCCCACTCACTAAACAGATTTTCCTTGAGCATGGCACCAAAGGAATCAACACCTTTCTACCTCCCCTGACGATCATATTCCACTCACAAAAGACGTTTCAGGTGCTTTTTCATCAACACAGCACCAAATGGTTCCACAGCCTTTCTACCTCCATTTGCTGAAGGCTGACCAAAGCGAAGAACCGTACATAACAAACCAAGAAGAAAAATGCCATACTTTCTATTATACAGACGACCCAGAGCCGAAAAGTGTGTCTTCTGTGTCGCTGCGTGTTGCTGTTGTCACTGTTGTCGTTGATAAAGTTGCTGCTGCTGCTGCTGTTAGTGTTATCATTTTTCTGTTCTTTTAGATTTTTTTTTTTCATTTTGTATAACTTACTGTGTAAGGACTGTGCAGAAAACTGTCCAGAAACAAGACTGAATATAACACTTGTCTCAGAACAATCAAACTCAGAATTATGCTCACCGTTTGTGATCACCTTCCAGAAAACGTGACCACCATTCTGGAACCCGCAGCGTCTGAAAAGATTATACTCTCCTCTGCACTCTCGTTCACCGGAACCCAAAATAAAATTAAAAAAAAAAAAAAAAAAAAAAAATTGAAATCAGAGGCAGAGATGGCAGGGAACTTTCTCTTTCCGACTTGAATTCCTTGCAAACACAAGTCCCGTCCTTCACCTGTGGGCAACCGGGCAGCCAAAGTCCTGGGAGGTCACGCATGAATAGGGTGAAAGGCGATGCCAATATGACTCACGCGCGAGGACTGCTGACCACAAGACTGACTGACTGACGGGGGGTGAGGCGGAAATGGTGGCTGGCACCGATACGAAAGGACAGAGGGGTGAAAATTGAACTGAAAATAAAACACTTGCGTGTGCGCGCGCTCGCGTGCGCGCGCGCGCGCGTGCGCGCGCACACACACCACACACACCACACACACACACACACACACACACACCCGCACACACACGCACACACACACACACACACACACACACGCACGCACGCACGCACGCACGTGCATGCCCACACAAGCAGAGAGAGAGAGAGAGAGAGAAGAGAGAGAGGCGAGAGAGAGAGAGAGAGAGAGAGAGAGAGAGAGAGAGATTCTGTCTCCGTTTCAGTTTGGTGGTCAAGGTGTTCATGTATGCTACGCTACGCCCATCTTTTTGCAGAATTTGAGAGGATATTAAGTGAATGCTCGTCCCTTGTGTTCATTGTCCCAAAATGTTGTTTATCTTACCTGAAGAAGACCTACGAGGTCGAAACGTGTCGCGTTTTTGTCTTGTAATTTGTTTGCCCCTCTTGTTTGGCGGACTCACGAATAATTCTTCTTAAAACTTGTTTCAGTGTCCGCTACCTCACCTTGAAACCTACACTACATCTGCCAATGTTAAAACAAACAAACAAACAAACAAAAAACATCTTCTAAGTGCGAGACCACACACACACACACACACACACACACACACCACACACACCACTTAAACCATCACATAGCCTACAACAGCCGACAAACCCCATCACATACAAAACACACCAAACGTAAACTGTGCAATGTCTGCACGCATTGGCTACTTAGTTATCAACACCCCCTAGGCAGTATCAACCCACCTCCACTCACACTGCCACTGCCAGCCCCAATCATCCCCCCCCCCCCCAATCCCCCCCCCCCCCTTCTCCCCCCCCCCCCCCCCCCCCCCCCCCTTAACTTACTGGTTCTCTTTCTGCCCCAGCTGACATTCCTATATGTCCCGACCTTGATTACCGTAACTGCTCTCTCTCTCTCTCTCTCTCTCTCTCTCTTCCGTATCTGCCATTTACTCAATACCCATATGTGCGCATGTCTAGGTGAAAAGTTCATCCTAGACATCTATGTCTGTCAAATAGCGTGGTCACAGCCCCCCCCCCCCCCCCCCCCCCCTCCTCCCTCCTCCCTCCCTCTCTCGCATCCCCTCTCTACCATCACCCTCCCTTTTTTTTTTTCTTTCTCTCTATTAAACCAGCAGATGAGTTTTTAATTGAAATTGTGCATCGGCAACTTGACGTCACATTTTGACGAAACACCCGTGACGTTTTAATGTTGTTACATGTTCTAGCTTACTTCTGCAGTGAGTACTCTACTCATTCAGGTCTCCACTTTCGACGGGAAAGGCATTAACTGGTCTGACATTGACCACATATGCCTTAATATGAATTACAGTTTTTGAATATGTTACAACGCTAAAATGCGCTGACTTCCTCAGTACAAGGTAAGTGCAGTACTAGCATATAGCTTGTAAGAGTTCGTTGTAGATCCTGTGGTAGGTGTTCGATTTGCAGAAGACAGAATACACCAGGCGGTATTGAAAACGAAGAGGTTCCTTTTATTTACAAACGTTGAAGAATATAGGAACAAAACAAACCACTGACCATCAGGTTCAATAAGCCGTACATGAACTCAATCGTACATGCAGCAGTAACTATTCTACTGATGGCAGCTTCTCGTGGACTAGACTCAAACTCAATGAAGACTCGAACACTTCTAGACTAGAACTCCTGAACAAAAACAAATCTCCTCTCTCTCTCTCTCTCTCTCTCTCTCTCTCTCTCTCTCTCTCTCTCTCTCATCATGTCTGTGTGTGTGTCTCTCTCAGTCGCACAGCTCTCATTCTTTTGTATGATATTGAAAGAATATTCTCGAACCTACACGATTATTTCTTTCTAGAATATTCTGCATATCAATAATCTTAACCAATAAAATCGCGACGACCGTATGCAAATGTAATTCGGTCAGCTTCAACAACATTCTCGAACTTTCGACAAAGCACTAGCAACTTACGGAATCCTGTTGAACATTCTAACATAATCTTGAATGTTCCAATCACATTATCAATCGATCCTCAACAATACTGAACAATCAGGCATACAATACATTCGCTTTCCAAAGGTTTTTAAAACAGATCAAATATAGCCTAGCACCACACTGACAGAAAATACAAAGATCTAAAAAGCGATAAGCAAAAGGAGGCTTGCAACGCGTCATTATTGCTATGACGTCTTTCACAAAATTCTCCCCCTCTCTTGTCTTTCTTTTAATTTGTAACAGAATACAATATCGTTCAACATTTATTATTATTATTATCATTATTATTATTATTATTATTATTATCATCATCATTATTATCATTATTAACACACAAAGCAATATGTGTATGTGATCATGAGTTTTAAGAATATGACAATTTTGTAACAATGATTTTATCGCTGATCTCAGATTCAACGCCCAGTTTGCGCTGAAGTGAATGAAGATGGGCTAAGTGATTGCTCATTCATTTTCTTTGTCCTGTTTCTTTGTTTTTCTTGTGCCTTGTCTGCAGAAGCCCTAAGAGGTCGAAACACGTCTTGTTTGTTTTTTTCGATTCGTTTGTCTACTTTTTTCTGGTGGATCGTTATTAATTACATTTAAAATCTGTTCAGATTTCCGCCTGCAATCGCCACACATTACAACTAGATCAGATTTACGGTTGTTAGATTGACATGTTCATGCATGGCTGCTAAAATGCCAATGGAAATGTTAACCATGGACCCCCATACGGACATACGGACGTATGATTGCAAACACGACTAAAACAATGTGACCGAATGGATTTCCTAATTATACGCAGGAGTCTAAAAGTGTTACACGCACGTTAAATCCTATTGGACTTTGTGGAGAAGAGTAAGCTATCATGTACATGTAAAAACGGATGCCACGAAAAATAAAGCACACACACACACGCACACACACACACACACACACACACACACACACACACACACACACACACACACACACGCACGCACGCACGCATGCATGCACGCACGACACACACACACACACACACACACACACACACACACACACACACACACACACACACAGATTCAAAGATTTTAATCCTGTGACCCCTTTTAGGGCATGGAAGACTTGAGAAAAACATCAAACAAATAGAAATGAAACAAATTAAACATCCAAAGTTTCCCTATATTTAACACACTGAATGTAATGTTACGCAACTTTACTAAGTCTCAAAAACGTCGCTGAGTTGAGCAACACTTTCTTACCACCACAAAGCAAACAATAATAGTTAAATACTGACTTTGCATATGTAAATTTTCTAGATATAAAATGATTTCTAATGTCGCTATATTTGTTACATTTCATTACAAAATGAAATTCATCACACACACCACACACACACACACACACACACACACACACACACACACACACACACAGTGATGTCGTGTACAGATATCACCCCTGAAAAATGGAACGTGATGGTGGATTTCAAACTATTGTACAAAAAAACAACAAAAAAAAAACAAAAAAACAAAAACATCTTGCCAGTGATTCACGTCGGAGTTCTACCGAGCAAACAACAAACAAACAAACAACAAACAACAAAAACAACCCCTGAAGCGTCGACATCAGCAATGGGTCTGCCATCCGTTGACAGCCAAAACGGGCACTAGCCTGTGGCAGAAAGAGGTAAACCAGCTTTGAAAAAAAAAAAAAAAAAAAAAAAAAAAAAGCTTTTGTTCCCACAGTAATACAGCTGCAAGTCCGTATCTCCAGATTGTTGAATGTGGTTCCCATATACCTGGCACACGAACAGGCACAAGGTGGAACCAACAGAGAGAGAGAGAGAGAGAGAGAGAGAGAGAGAGAGAGAGAGAGAGAGAGTCCTTGCTTGTTATGTGGTATGTGTACATAAGTATGTGGTTAGTGAATGCGTACAATGAGCAGAGGTGATTTGAGGTCCAGGGCATTACATGTCTTACCATGGGAGTAAACTTCGCTTAAAACCAAATGAGTTAATTTGCCTATTCGACTCATTTGTCACGATCTCATATCACAAGCTATGTATTTCAGTATC
>JADBJO010024606.1:0-7500 GCA_016801955.1 Conus betulinus
TTTATTCGGTGATCGTTCCTTTAGTGAAAGACTGCTCTGTGCTAAGAAAAGCGCATAGACCAAGCGGAAAAAAAAGATGAAGCTGTAATCAAAAAGAATCGAAACGAACGTCTTGAACAGGCTCTTACGGATTCGAACTCGACCAGGCTGGTGATTTGTTGTCCGCTCTATTTTGAGCAGACGGCGCAGAGGACGATTTGGTTATTTTCATAGGGGGGACAGGGAAGGCTGCCACACACAGCGTGGGGTGTAGTAGAATAAGTAGCCATTCTGATCCGTCACTCCACTGTCATCGTTCTCCATATCTTTGTCCAGGCAGACATACTGACTGGCAGCCGCATGCTTCCAGTACCCTGCAGTCAGATATCCTGTGTACTGTGTGGTCCACCCTGTGGGGCAGGCCTGGGTGCCGGGCAGCATGATGGTCGTGGACAGGGGGGCAACGGCACACAGAGCAGGGCACGTCGTGGTCGTGGGTGGTTGGAAAGTGTTCATACTCGGCTCCGTAGAGCATGCTGTAATACGCCTGTTTAGGTGTGCTGTCTGTTTGTGGCTCCAGCGTCAGACACACAGGGTTTGCTGCAGCTCCGGTATGGGAGTAGTGGGAGCCTCCTGCTATACCTGTTTAGGTTCAAACACGTGCTGAGGTGTTATGTGTGTTGAAGACAATGAATGGTCTGTGTGCACACAGAGACAGACAGATAGGCTGACAGACAGACACACACACACACACACACACACACACACACACACACACACACACACACACGCACACACACACACTGACTGACTGACTGAAACCATTTACTGTCAGATTAACATAGTGTTGTACTGACATTTTAAAAAGGATAAAACCTAAATAAATTAATGAGAAAACGAGAATAATACAAATAACATCTGAAAGACATAAAAAAAACATAAAGGAAAAATTAACAGGGAAACATTTAACATTTGTAAAGTAGAATAATAAAATCAGAAATGTAACAATAAACCAAATTACATCTTAACTGTACTGAGAATAAAAATCTCTCTCTCTCTCTCTCTCTCTCTCTCTCTCTCTCTCTCTCTCTCTCTCTCAGAGAACACCATAAAAAAAAACCGCCCCCCTAAACACACACACACACACACACAACACACACACACACACACACACACACACACACACACACACACACACACCACACACACACACACACACACACACACACACACACACACACACACACACACACACCACACAAATCATGCTCCCCATTCTCCCTACTCACGTGTATGCGAGCACGCACATATATTCACTCACTGACAAACTCTCTCTCTCTCTCTCTCTCTCTCTCTCTCTCGCGCTCTCTCTCTCTCACTCTCTCACACACACACGCACACACACACACACACACACACACACACACACACAAACCGCCCCCTCTCCTGCACACACTCAAAAAACTTTTCCACACAAAAAATGTAGCGACCTAGTACACGTGAGAGTCGGACAGCTATGTCATGTAACAAATTCTTTGCTCTACGTGTACATAAGACCACTAAACCAAAAAGAAACAAACAGAAAAGGAATCCGTTAGAAATATCTGCCAAGTGGATGAGAGACTTGATCAGATTTACAGCCAAATTGGCTAGACTCCCCCATTTTCTGGGTTGGGACAAAAAAACACTATGCAATGTTAAAGGTAGATTTTTAGACGAAATTTTATCATGAAGACATTGAAAATACGCTTTTGTTATGGAACATTCAAGTAAAAAATGAGATACATTAAGGTTTTGACCACAGACACACAAAGGAGATGGCTTTAAAAAAACCTGCCTAACCCACCCACCACCCGTATTCTGTGCAATAAATTTCGATTCGGAATAGAACCTGGCGGACTTATACAATGACTGCTGGGGGCAGCAAGATCCCATCTGTTCTTCTGAATGGCAGCTTCAAGGTACTGTGTTCTTCTCTGGTCCCAGAGTTTTTTGTCAGCATATTGTTTATTTCAAGAAGCTAATAAGGAATATCACATAAAACTGTATTCAGTTTGCACATTGAAGCCTCTTTTGCACAGGTATCAGCCAGTTCATTCCCTCGAAGATTGCAGTGACCGGGTACCCATAATAATGTTATTTTAGAACCTCGCATCATTAACTGGTGAATTGAAAATAAAATTTCACTGATGAGATCAGGACGACTCTCGATGTATTTTGACGGTGTAAAGCCGTTAAAGCAGACTTGGAATCTGACAAAATCAGTATTCTTTCTGGTAAGACTTGCATATCAAGAATGAAATCAATAGCTTTCATAAGAGCAAATAACTCGGCAGTGAAAAGAACAACCTTTGGTAATATGAAATCTTTTTTCAATGGCAAGGAAAGGTATCACGAAGCAGCACCAACCTCAGAAGTACACGAAACTGAACCATCAGTGAAAATATGCAGAAAAGATTCATATTCAGTGTAAATCAATTCTTTAACAAGAGAAGCAAGCAAAAGTGGATTCTCATTTTTAGTAATATTACCATAGGAATAGAAAATATCTGCTTGTTTCATCAACCAAAGGGGGAAAGGGTATTTGGTTATTTTAACAATGTTGTCAAACGAAAAGTCGCATGCATGTAAAAGAGGAGACACATAATCAAACAATGACGTATATGCCCTTTTATTCCGTATCTCTCTAGAAAACGTAGGTGCTTTCATCAAGTTCAGAGGTAACTGAGTTAGGGACTGTTCTTGCTCGTGCTGAGTAGCTACAAGCACAGAGCATCCTATGTTCATTAAAGGCAAAAAACTCCTGCCTCTCTGTACGTCATATCAATTGATGCCCATCTTGGAAGCCCCAGAGCAATTTTAAATGCTAAGGAATCAATACTAGTTAACTTATGTAACTCTGTCTTTGGTGCAGTAAAAAAACTTTTTGACCATAACTTACAATCGAACGAACTGTCCCTAAGGCGACATGGATAAGATTGGATCCATAATTTATTAGAGGTATTCCAGTTAGGACTCGCAGTAACGCAATTTTCTTTCTTGCCTTTTCCACGAGATGATTTATATGTTTACACCAGAATAGTGACACACACACACACACACACGCGCGCGCGCGCGCGCGCGCGCATGCACACACGCGTACGATGTATACTATGATGACATAATATAATAAATATAACTAAGAGAATACGAATACGAATATCTATTCAGATTCAAGGCCATGGCCCCATACTGAAGGGGGGCATTACACAATTATACAAAGCAACTTACGCCTAAGACATTATAGATAATAAACCTATCCACAGCAACAATGAAAATATACAAAGTCGAAAAGTTAATGCACAACAGCAGCACGCAGTCTTTTTTTGTGCTTCATGAATATACATACCAAAATTGCAGATAATGTTTTCATTTATTGACGACAAGAGTAATATTACCTTGCAATGACATGGCTCAGTAAAATACTCAGGTTGAACAAGTTCGGTTTTAAGATCATGTACTACAGGACAGCACAACAAAAAATAATCTTCATCCTCTAGCTAAACCACACAAACGGCATATAAATTCACCTTCTGCGTAGTTGTAGTATCTGAAACGATGACAAGCGATATCAGAAACACCAAGTCTGAACTTTACTAATGTGCTCATAAAGGATCGATTCATTTTAACATTGACATATGTTTCTAACTCATGCGTTGTGTTAAAGAGTATGTACTGTATGAATCAATCTCTATGATTAAAATGATCATGCCAGATTTGCCATCAACAATCAATTATCCTGTCTTTAAAACATTAAAAAAAAATCTAGATATGTTTTGAACGTCCTAATTGTCCCAAACAAACCCAAATCCATAAGAATTCAAACATTGTCGCACACTAGAAAGCCATGTCTTCTTCCCGTTATTTTCCAAGAACATCAACATTTTATATGCCATAAAGGGTAACCTATCTTCATGCATTCTAGTTAAGCCAATATCTGATACAGTTTACATTGGAGTTAAGGTAAATTAGATATCTTCCGAGTTCTCTATAAATCATATCATTTGGAGTTCTCATTTCAACATTTAAGAAACGCTTCAACGCATACAAGTGAACTTTCTCTATGATCATACTTTTTTTTTTTTCGAAAGCCCAGATTTCAGCTCCATGCTGCAGAACTGGTTGAACTTGTGAGTCAAACAGCTTCGTAAAAGTACTAAATGAATTACAGTCCAATTTGTACACAATATGAAGAATAACTACAATTGCTCTTTTTGCTCTGTTTGCGATATCTTGACAGGCATTATCAAAGCTAAGTTTAGTCGTAAAGTGTATTCCTAGATATTTCTACTGCAACGACTCTCTCATTCCCATAAGTCCACCTCTCAACTTTTGCAAAGTACCCACCCTTACGAAACACAATAATGTTAGTCTTTAACAATTTTATTGAATTGATTTATTGCATCGTTGACATACACATGTTTCAGATCTTCAGCCGCTAATATCTGGTTCTGTACATCTGATTGCACGGAAAAAGTAAATTGCCGAGCGTAATCTTGGTTCCAACAATATTTGACAATGAATTCGTTATTTTGAATGCGCATATTCAAGTTGGAATACATCTTTTCACTCCGGACATGTATGTATAATACAAGGGGGTAAGTGATCAGATTCAGATCTTTCTAGTATTCTCAAAGTTAACTCGTTGCTTAATAATTCGAAAAGGTCTACAGATGTAGGAAATAATCATTTACACTGTTTCCTGTGTCAGAAATATATGTGAAACGACCATCTGATTCGCCATTACATACACCGTTTGAAATACACAATCCTAATACAGAACACATGTTCAGCATTTTCTTTCCATACAAGTTGAGTACTTTATCTTTGGAAGATCTCACCATGTCGGGACTTTTGTTGTTGTTTTGAAAGACATGTAGATCACGCTCACTCATGATTTCCGGGGACAGGTTAGATGTCCTCGCATTAATATCACCACAGAGCAATATATCAACATCACCTCAAGACATCACTTTGTTCACAATACAGCTTTCTAGCAGGTCAATGCCAGTGTCAAAATTATTGACAGAGTAATATGATGAATTTTCAGGTGGCATGTATGTTCAAGCCAGAAAATATTTTTCTTATGATCAAAAAATTCTTTATCAAGCAAAAATAAAAACAAAATAAAATAAGGATTCTCACAACCAATAAGACGCACTAAAGGAACTAAGCTTTTATGTACCAAGCAAATTATCCCCCTGAGCATCTTCCATGTCTTGTAAGCTTAACAGCCGACTTACGTAGAGATTATGATTTTTGAAAATAGTCGATTCAATTTTTTTTTTTTGTAAATGTCTCCACTAAACAAACAACATCAAACGAACAAACAAATTGAATTAACCATCTGTCTTCTAATTTATTAGACAATCCACATATATTCCAATGAAGAAAAGATTTTTTTTTTTTTTGACAAAACCATACACTCTCGCCACATTCAGACCAGAACAGGAACCGCTCGAGAGAGAGAGAGAGAGAGGAGAGAGGGAGAGAGAGAGAGAGAGAGAGAGAGAGAGAGAGAGAGAGAGAGAGAGAGAGAGAGAGAGAGAGAGAGAGAGATACGAATACGAATAGGAATATTTTTACTGAGGGAAAACGGATAAGCTACAAAGGCTTCTTTTTCACCATGCCCTCACAAATGAAACAAAGAATTTATGAAGGGGGGTATGGAGAAAGTAACAACAATGTATGAATTTTACATAACACATCAAGGACTGGATGAAATTCTCATTCACGAAGTCATAACTGATCGAAATTGAAATGCCTTGAACAAGTAAATTGAGAAATTTCTTACTACACTTTCATTTTCGAGATGCCATAAGCAGACTTAACCGAAACTGACAGGGATCCCTGAAAAACTTAACTGGTATATACTGCGATCTTAGACTAGATAACTTGCAGCAGCATAAAACAAAAATGCAGTTCGTCTTCTTCTTTTCCATCATTGCAAAGTGGACAAGTCAGATCCATCCCAGTATGTTTATAGTAGCGATACCGGTGTTGTGCAATGTCTGAGATTCCAAGTCGAAATTTGGTCATAATTAACTTCAAGTGTACGCCTAAATCCATTTGCAGATAAAGTTTGACATCGTGAACTGTACACAAAATGTCCGATACGTGATAAATCTATCACTATTTTTGACGTGAGCGTCCCATTCTTGCCACCTGCACGCAATCAATCTTTCTTTAAATTCACAAAGAAATAATCTATCATTCTGCACGCACGCCTTGGTTCATCCAAACATAACCAAATCCAAATTTGTATAATTGACTACGAATATTTGACACCCCAGTTTCTTTTATCTCTTACATCTAGGTCATATAACATCACATAAGCTTTCCGTGGTAATCTATGATCATTCATTTTAGTTAATTTCAACCAGTATCGAATACAGCTTAATACAGAATTTATGTAAATAGGATATCTATTGGTCTCTCCATAAACAAGGTCATTGGGTGTTCGCATTTCGACTCTAAAAATTTCTTTAAGGCAAAAAGATGTACTTTTTCACAATGGCGGGCTGCAACGTCCAGTCCCCAAAGTTCTGCACCGTACTGAGCAATGGGCTGAACCTGGGAATCAAATAACTTCAACAACAAATCTAAACTAGAATTTCTTGAAAGCATGAAGTTTTCTCATAATACAAAGCAGAGCTTTCTTTGCTTTACTTACCAGGTCATTGCATGCTAATGTGAAGCTGAGTTTTGTTGTAAAGAATATACCCAAGTATTTATAAGCATTTACCACAGGCATCACAGCATGGTTATATACGTCCAATGTTCTCTTGCTGCTAAGTAACCACCTTTTCTGAAACACAATTATATTGCTCTTACTTAAATTCACTTTCAAATCAGAGAAAAAAGCTGCACGTTGCAGGACTATTTAACTGGGTTTGCAAACCAATCATTGTCTCTGATAACAGTACAACAACATCATCTGCGAGTAGTAAGATAAAGAGTTCAAAATAGTCGATTGTAAACATTGCACCATGCTTACCATTTTGAATTATTTCTATGGCAAGTTCATTAATAAACAAAGAAAATAAAACCGGACTGCACACATCACCACCTTGCTTGACACCATAAGTGCACATGATAAAATCAGTTAATCTATAACCACACCGTACCTTAACTTTAACATTATTTATACATACTTTTAATGCAATGGTATAGATTACCATTTATTTATACCATTTTTACTAGAACTGACCAAAGAATTTTCCTATTTATAGAATCAAAAGCTTTTTTTTCAAAATCAATAAATGCAACATATAATTTTCTGTCGAAAGAGAACTGTTTTTGAATAAGAAGAGCTAACAAAGTAAACATGTGATCATAGTAGTCGAATAGTTCTTTTTGAACCCTGCTTGGTATTCCCCCAGTAATGTTATTTTTCTTCAACCCACTCTTGTAAACGATGATTGATAACTGTACTATAAATTTTACTACTAATATTGCATAGCGAAATGCCCCTGTAATTGT
>JADBJO010024606.1:12500-22500 GCA_016801955.1 Conus betulinus
TGCGCGCGCGCACCCACATACACACACGCGCACGCGCACGCACGCACACAAACACACATACACACATGCGCATGCACGCCCACGCACGCATACATGCCCTCGCATACAACACACATCACTTATATATACGCGCACACGCACACACACACACACACACACACACACACACACACACACACACACACACACACACAGAGAGAGAGAGAGAGAGAGAGAGAGAGAGAGAGAGAGAGAGAGAGAGAGAGAGAGAAATAGTTTCAAAGACTACAATATCAAAACCGTCAGCTCTAAACATTCGCTAAGCAAAACTCACCAGCCTTTCTGTTTGCCCTGAGAGGAAGTCGCGCCAACTGCAGGGCTGTGTCTGTGGCTTCAGTTTTTGCCACTGTAGCTTCCTGCGTTGCTTTCATTGCTTCCAAATTCGTCTCCAGTGCCAGAACTCTTTTCACCGTCACCAGCTCCAGGTTTGACCCGCACGCCATCCCGGAATGCCTGATCAGAAATAGGCACCACACTGACAAACACAAGCGCTCCTCTCTCTCTCTGTCTCTCTCTCTCTCTCTCTCTCTCTCTCTCTCTCTCTCTCTCTCTCTCTCTCGCGCGCGCGCGCGCGCGCGCGCGCGCACAGCGTGTGTGTGTGTGTGTGTGTGTGTGTGTGTGTGTGTGTGTGTGTGTGTGTGTTGGCTGAAATTCCTATAGTAGAAGGATGCCAGTATGTTTGTCAAAAGACAGAACTCAAACATTGATGGATCTCGGCTTTCCAAGAATAATGGATGCTTCCACTGTCGTAGAGCAAAAACAAATTTCGATCTCTTTTGATACTAGAGTAAATGACGATCTGCCCCAGTGCAACAGAGAATTACTCAAGATTTCCGTCTTTGGATTGGAACAGATTTCAAATACCGAAAGTATGTGTGAAAACTGCAACTTCTCCATTGACGTTTGGTTATTTTGAGTGTTTTTATTTGACTGAATCAGACCAATCAATCAATCAATCAAATATTTATTGTCTTCATGACAAAAAAAAGGAAATGTGTCTTGCTGTCTACGACAAGAACACGTACGCAACTAAACTGAGATATCATAAATCAAATGCTCAAAACTGTTCACTGTTTTCAACAGTCCTAAACCAGAACTAGCTGCTGATATTCAACCAACCAGGGGGTGGTCCTCTGGAGGTTTTGGCTGCAAGGTGTGATTAAGTGTTTCCATCAGCATTGGCTTATATATTTGTGGTCTTTTACGTAGGGAAAGTGAAAACTGTCATCGAATCACACTTTTGAAAATATCTTTAATCTCTTATCTCTTTTGGATGTGAGCGTACGAGTGCACACACACACACACACACACACACACACACACACACACGCGCGCGCGCGCACACACACACACACACACACACACGCACACGTCACACACACACACACACACACACACACACTGCGCACACACGTGGCGAACGCACGCACGCACGCCCGCACACACCCACGCGTGCTTGCGCTGGCATAACACACACACACACACACACACACACACACACACACACACACACACACACACACACACACACACGCATACACACACACGCACACTCGTATTAATCAATATTATACGTACATAGCCTGCTGTATGGAGTCTAGTTGTTCCTTCATTTCGTGGAGTTCTTCCAGAACATTCTGTCCAGAACTCGGTGCCATTGTGGTGGTTGGCGTGACATGTCCCGCTTTCAGACCAAGCAGAAGACCGAACCAAAGCAAGACTGCCGCAGACATTTTGGCCATTTTCGAGGGAGAAAATGTTTAGTTGACGCTTAAACTTCAGGAAAAAGACCGAAATATGGACGCCAAGGATACTTGCTGAAGTCTGCTGAGACTATATGAGGATGGCTGAGAACATGAACTGATTCGTGTAAAACAGACCGCCTGACGAGCTTTTGAGCTGCTGACTCCTTTTATAATTGTGTTCATGGTCCGAGAGTGTGAGCTCCGGTGTAACGATCCATTTTAACTCTCCCCACTTTTTAACTCCCCGGGAGTTAGAATTAGCACGTGCCAATTTTAACTCTCCGGGAGTTAAAACAAACCACGCCAGAATGACTTTCCCCTGTTTAGATTAACTCCCCCATCCCAAAACATTCAGTTTTATGTGTTAGTTACGATATGAGAAATAAACATTTAATATACACACCCCTCTCTCCCTCCCTTCCTCCCTCCCCCCTCTCTGTCTGTCTGTCTGTCTGCCTGTCTGTCTGTCTGTCCCTCCCTCCCCTCCCTCTCTCTCTCTCTCTCTCTCTCTCTCTCTCTCTCCCCAACTTTCTTTCAGTCTCTCGCTCACTCTCTCACTCTCCTTGCTTATCTGTCTGCCTTTTTGCTTGTCTGTCTGTTTGTCTCTCTTAATCTCTCTCCCTCTCTCTTTGCTTGTCTCTCTGTCTGCCTGTCTGTTTGTTTATCTATCTCAGTGTGTCTCTGTCTCTAGTGTCTCCCCCACTCCCCCTCTCTCTGTCTGTCTGTTTTTCTTTCTTTCTTTCTTTTACCCCCCCTTCTCTCTCTCTCTCTCTCTGTCTCTGTCTGTCTGTCTCTCTCTCTCTCTCTCTCTCTCTCTCTCTCTCTCTCTCTCTCTCTCTCTCTCTCTCTCTCTCTCTCTCTCTCTCTCCCAGACTGAACTGAATTCACTGATCCAGGGCAAGACGTGTTTTCATGTCGGCTCTGAATTTAATTGTCATTTTTGTTAATTAATCGTATTCTTGCCCTCGACCATTTAAATTTTCATAATCAATCACTGCAGAGTAGCCATGCCAGCATGCCCTCTAAATTTCAGGAGCGTCTGCGGAGGTTTTGTGCCCGTTTTTTTTTTTTCAAAATTTTATGCGTAGACGAGCACAACAGTGTAGACTGCTGTGTTTGAAGACAGTGAAAATTCGTAGTATGCGCCTGTCCTTCGCCCTGATCTTTCTGATCGCTACTCTGCTCCTTTCAAAGGTCTGGCGATGTGGAGTTGAACCCAGGACCTGGTCAAGATTCAAAGAAGACGGAAACAGGAACTATGCGCCAAACGCGACTTCAGTCAGCAAGCAGTAACCTATCTGTGGACGGCAGAACAGGTTCAACCGATAGGACGGGGTCCGATCGGGAACCCTCCATCCACGACGTTCTGCAGTCCCTGTCAGGTATGGACCAGAGCTTGTCACGACGGCTGGATACCCTGAATACTCACTTCAACAATCTTCATGAAGCGGTGTCCGGTCTTAGGGAAGAAGTGACAAAACAACGCGAGGAAATTGAAGCTTTGAAAAATGAAAATGAGAAAAATTGAGAACAACTAATCGCGAGCTGTCTGACAGAGTTGAACAGGTGGAAAAAGAGCTTGATGATCAGGAAGGAAGGTCAAAGAGAAACAATCTGATTTTCTCTGGCCTTAAAAAGCAGGAAACGAAGGAAACCTGGGACGATTGTGAAAGCCTGGTACAAAAGTGTAATCAAAGACCAGTTGAAGATTACGGATGACATTTCTTTGGACAGAGCTCACCGACTCGGGAAAAGTGACAACGCGCTCCTATTGTGGCGAGATTTACCAACTTCAAGGACAAAGAACGTGTACTAAAAGCCAAGAGACAATTAAGATATCTGGATGAAAGAAACACTATCTTCATCGCCGAAGACTACTCTAAAGGAGTCCGCAAGGTACGGAAGAAGCTGGTGCCGTTCCTTAAGAGGGCCAGGGAAGACAAACTGAAGAAGGCCAGCATGGTTTTCGACCACCTCCTGATCGATGGCAAGCGATGGTACTACGATCAAATGAACGACACCCTAAGAGACTCAAAGTGATGTGTTGGCCAACAGAAGGTTGAGAAACTTCCGACAGAAATTTTACATAATTATAAAATCAACAAGTCTACTACCTCCCCAGGAGAAAGCTGTGACGAACGTTGCGCTTCCTTGGATGGATCCAGTGGACGGGTATGCTGTGGAGAAGCAGCCTGTGCGGGATTGTGTCAATTGGGGGAGGACCGAGATTCCGTGGGGGTGGGCTGGAGGGGGTTGATTCTGTGCGCACACACTGTGACAGAGCTTGTGTTGGTGGTGTTGATTCTGTGCGCACACACTGTGACAGAACTTGTGTTGGTGTTGATTCTGTGCGCACACACTGTGACAGAACTTGTGTTAATGTTGATTCAGTGCGCTCACGTTGTGCCAGAACTTGTGTGTTGATGTTGATTCTGTGCATCACTTGGATAACGGAGAAGAGGTATGTTTAACACAGATTAATAATTTCATTTTCGTCACGTGGAATGTAGACGGTCTAGTGTCAAAACTGGATGAAACAGACTTTTATTCATTATATTTCTAATTTTCACTTTGTAACTCTAGTAGAAAAACCTTTGTAGATAACTTCGATGCATTTAAATTTCCCAATCACACAGCATTTTGCAGTCCTGCCCAAAAGTTTTCAAAACAAGGTCGACGATCAGGTGGTGTTCTTGTATTAATTAAAACTACGCTAATTCCACTTGTTCATCAAGTAAAATGTAAGTATGATAACATGTTGTGTTTTATTATTGACAAAGAATGTCTCGGACTAAACAAAAAAATCTGTTATGTATGTGCACTTATGTGCCACCAAGTGGAAGTCCTTTCTATCAAATTAATAATATTGATAGTGGTATAAGTCTGGTGGAAGAATGTTTGACGGACATGATGATAGATAAGAATATGTATGTTATGGTATGTGGGGATTTGAATGCACGGATTTCTGACACGTCTTATGAAATTGATAGTTGTTGTATGCCTTTTCACATCGATTCAAAAAATGATGTCAATATTATGACAAGGAAGTCAGAAGACAAACAAGAGAATATGTTTGGTAAAATGTTATTAACCATGTGTTCTACCTTAGGACTCTGCATCCTTAATGCGCTTGTAACGGCGACCTCCAGGGTCGCTATACATATGTATCCGATTTTGGGTGTAGTGTAATTAACTACTTTATTTTATCAGAAGAATTATATCATACACTCTTGCCAACATGTACACTTTTTTTTTGTTGCTGACAGAATTGAATCAAGTCATATGCCTGTTGAATTCTCGTTGTGTGGGGTAACAAATGGAAATGATTTTGATAATGAGGTATCAAATGAAAAAAACAGTTACATTAAAAGATTGATTTGGAATCCACAGAAGAAGGACATCTTTCTTAGATCTCTTGAGTCTGAAATGATAATAGAAAAGATTGATTTGGCAACTAGACTTGTTGAAGTTGATGTAAATAAGGCACTGAAAGAATTTAATGGTTGCATGATGGACGCGCTGCTTCATGTATGCTCGTAAATAAGCGGATTGGTATACGTAATCAGAAAAACAGTTGGTTTGATAATGAATGTTTTGTTGAAAGACGAAATGTAAGAAAACTCCTTAGAATCTTTCGCAGCCCATGTCGAAGGGCAGCTAATGATGAACAAATAAAAAAGCTGAAATCAGATAATCTGCATAATTACCGTAAGGCTCGAAGAGAATATAAAATTTACTTAGACAGAAAAAAAAAAAAAAAAAATAAAACTAGAGTCTTTTCCGAACTCTTGGATAGGATTGATAATCATGAAGAATTTTGGAAGAAGGTGAACCAACTAGCACCGAAACGTATACAGTCATTGAATAGTATATCTACAGATAAATGGTTTAACCATTTTCGTGATCTTTTGGAGATCGAGGATTGTACTGAGGATATTGGTGAAGTAAATAATCAAATGACTCCGGAATACACAGAAGATGATTTTTACGTACTAAATGCACCAATCTCCAATCAAGAAATAAGAAGCGCCATTAAAAATCTGAAAAGTGGAAAATCTCCCGGGCCTGACGGTATAATTGGAGAAATTTTTAAGTGCGCGTCAGACGTTGTTGTAAACTTTTTTGAAAAATTGTTTAACAAACTATTTGATCAAGGTACTTATCCAGAAAAACTGGTCAGAATCTTTAATACAGCCATTACATAAAAAGGGTAATATAGACAATCCCAACAATTATAGAGGTATCTCGCTTACAGACATCAGCGGAAAACTTTATAGCCATATCATAAATCAAAGATTACAAGTTTGGATTAATATGCATAATATCATAGATGAACATCAAGCTGGTTTTAGAAAAGACTACTCAACTATAGATCATATATTTACACTTTTTGCTGTTATTCAGAAACAACTGTCTCGAAATCGTAAATTATATGTCGCGTTCATTGACTTCGAGAAAGCATTCGATTCTATTTCAAGGAAATTGTTATGGCCTATCCTACAGAAAAAACGGAATTTCGAGGTAAATTATTTGATTGTGTGAAAAGCATGTATACTAACTTAAAGACGCGGGTCAGAAATGGTTCATATATGACAGATTACATAAACTGCCTACGTGGAGTGAAGCAAGGAGATGTTTGCAGTCCTGTCTTATTTTCATTGTTTATAAATGAATTAGCAGCTGACATAATTAACAACGGAAGACGGGGCTGTGTACTAACACCTACTCTTGTCGAACTTTTTATTTTGTTATTTGCAGATGATATTATACTAATGTCTGAAACACAAGTAGGGTTACAAAATCAGCTGAATATTTGTATGAATCATCAATTAAATTGAAATTAAAAGTTAATATGAACAAAAGTAATATAATTGTTTTTCGTAAAGGTGGTTTTCTTGCAGCGCACGAACACTGACATTTGGGCGGTTCTGAAATGAAAGTAGTCAACACATACAAATATTTAGGACTATATTTTTCTACAAAATTGTGTCTCTCATCCTGTGGTGACCTAGCTACACGGGGTAAGAAAGCGATTGTTGGTGGTATATTGACATTATTATATATTATGATATATCCAGTCTATTGAAATATTTTGTAAAGTCTTTGATGCTAGAGTGCAGCCAGTACTTCTATATGGGTCAGAAATTTGGGGTCTTGATGAAAGTATAAAATGCATAGAAAAAGTACACTTGTTTGCATTCAAACGCTTTCTAGGTGTCACAGAAAGGACTGCTAATGCGATGATTTATGGAGATACTGGTAGTTCCCATTATATGTGAATGCATACACTAGAGCAATTAAATACTGGATCAAACTGACACGGATGAATGAAAATCGCCTCCCCTACAAAGCTTACCTGATGCTACTTAATTTGGATGAGAAAGATAAAAAGAACTGGGTAACAACATTCGATTCGATTAGTTTTTGTTCATTTGGATTCGGGTATGTGTGGGAAAATCAAGGTGTAGAATCAGTTGACCATTTCATAAATTGTTTTTAGACAAAGACTGATAGATTGTTACTGGCAGGATTGGGACAGTCGAATTTGTTCAAGTGAAAGATTTAACAATGTACAGATCATTCAAAATGAGTCATACCCAAGAACTGTATTTTGCAATTGACACAAACAGACTTGTTAAGCAAGCACTTGTTAAATTCAGGTTTGGAGTGAGTAATATCAAATCGCACTCACTTCGATACAAAATTATAGAGATGTAGAATTAATTTGCCCCATGTGTAATAATAACCAAGAAGATGAAATCCACTTTAGTTTGTGTTGCCCGTTCCTCAGTGACCTTCGACGTGACCTCATACCACTCACATACTATAGAGAGCCAAATGCTTTTAGATATACATTGTTAATGTCTTCAAAGAATCCAAAAATAGTAAAACAGTTTGCGATATTTCTTTACCTAGCTTTTAAACGTAGGGATGCAATTGTGAATGACTAGATATGCTGGAAAGAACATGACTGACAAAATGATGGTAGGATACCCGAGGTATGATTTTATAACTTTGTATGTCCTTGGTTCTGAGCTGGTTTATGTTGTCTGCCTCTTTTGTAATGTAAAGTGTACGATTGTTTCTTTTCTATTTCCTTCTTTAAATGTCTTTGACTAATTCATTATTACTGTTCAGCCATTTGTCGAGGCCTAGATGCTAAACGAATAAACCATTTATGCCTTATGCTCTCTCTCTCTCTCTGCATGCTTATAGTCAGCTTTGTTTACTATTATTAGTGTTTATCAAAGACGGATTGGATTAATAGGCTTTTATGTTAGCCTAAGATCTTCATCCTTGTCAAGTAAAGTTTTCAAGTGTCATGTACCAAGTGTCTCTCTGCAGTGTGTGTGGGGGGATGGGGGAGAAGGGCAGTCCTGGCATAAGGCCAGAATGACTCCCCCCTTCTATTTTTTAACTCCCCGGGAGTCAATCTGGATCAACATTTCTTGATCGAAATTAACTCCCTGGGAGTTAGCTTAGGCACGTGTGTATTTTAACTCTATCCCCTTGGGGGCAGTTAAAATAGGCACGCGCCTAAACTAACTCTCCGGGAGTTAATGTTGATGAAGAAGTGATGATCCAGACTGATTCCCAGGGAGTTAAAAAATACAAGAGGAGAGTCGTTCTGGCCTTATGCCGGGAATGCCCCCCCCCCCCCCCCCCCCACACACACACACACACTGCACCAAGAATACTGGCTGCATCTATGGAAAATGAATAAATAATTGAGTAGTTTTTCTTGCATATATATATTCCAAGCCTGTGTGTATGTAGCTTGTTTTGCTCTTTCATGATTTTCTTTTGCTTCTTAGGTGGCACCTTTAGTTAGTTTTTTGAAAAACTCAACAAACATACTATGGTATTGCACACCAGCCTTTTCTGGTATAGCATTCTCCTTAAACCGAAAAGGCAGAGGAGTCAAATTACCACTTTCCGCGGTCACTGAGGAGAAACAATCAGGTTTCGAAATACCGGTATCTGACCAGGAGTTATATGTTAGTGAGCTTTCTCCCCATTGGAGATGGTCTCCCTCTTTGGAGACTGTAAGCTTGCTGAAGGTTCATTTTGAGAAGCATTTATTCATTCCCCATTCACCCACTCAAGCACATACTGTCAGTTAGGCAGAATCATCTACCACTGCAGATATGAAGGCTTATCCCCCTATTTCTACAATCTGAGATAAGAGCAAGTTTTGTTTATAATTCAATATTTCTTGCAGTCATTGCAACACCTAGCTGCTCTGTAAGTTGCTGGAACGGTGCTCGGTACTTATCTTGGAATTTATTGTTTCATTATATATATATATATATATATATATATATATATATATATATATATATATACATATATATATATGAATATATATATAGTAACGATACTTGGTTCTGGTTGTCAACCCTCAATGTGTTGATGTTTTTGACGGTCAGCAAACATCCAGAAAACGGCATTATCAACGTCTTCTTTGGCAAGGTTGTTGCTGATTAACCATCCTTAAATTTTCATGATGCAGCTGAAAGGCATCACTAATACAAATTGCAAAACATATTTCCCTCAGTCATTCAATAATCTGAAAATGGAGCAGGTTGGTGGTGGTGGTGGTGGTGGGGGGGGGGGGGGTCATTCTAGGCACGTGCCTATTTTAACTCCCCGGGAGTCAAAATGGTACAGGCCAAAATGACCCCTTCCTTCAGATTTTATAGTGTTAGAATTTCAGAATGCTGGGTGAAAGTTGTTTTGTTAAGCATCACTAATACAAGTTTCAAAACATTTTTCTCTAAATAATTCTAAATTTGAACTCGGAGCTTGGGAGGGTGAGGGGGGGGGGGGGGGGTTGTCATTCTGGTCATGTGCATATTTTAACTCCCTGGGAGTTGAAAAGGTACGGTCCGAATATGACTTCCCCTCCTCCTCCCCTCACTTCCCCTTTATTTATTGAGATTTTATAGTGTTAGATTTTTAGAGTGCTGAGTGAAATTGCTTTGTAAGGCATCACTAATACAAGTTTCAAAACATATTTCTTTCAATCATTCTACAATTTGAAAATGGGGCGGGGAGACAAGAGGGGGGGTTAGAGTCATTCTGTGCACGTGCCTTTTTAAACTCCAAGGGTGTTAAAATGGTACTGGCCGGAAAGGCATGTGCCTATTTTAACTTCCCGGGATTTAAAATGGTACAGTCCGAATGTGACCCCCCCCCCCAACCCCGCCCCCTCC
>JADBJO010024607.1:0-24927 GCA_016801955.1 Conus betulinus
CTCGTCTTTACTTTTAAACAGCGGTGTCTCTATGATTCCGATTGATGGGCCGGTAATTGGCGATTTATAATTATTTTCATACGAGCGTAAGCGTCTGCGTCCCTGTAAGAGTAGTGGGCTGATCTTAGTACCTTAAGGTTAACCTCTCGTCCCCCTGTAAGTGCTCTGTTGTCTGTAGTTTTTACGTGTTGTGTATGGTAATTCCTTGTCATACAATTTGGTTTCGTGTTACGTAGTAGTATTGTTATAGTGCCCAGAATGATCATCCGCAAGTACGTGGGGCACCAAAGAGAAAAGAAATATGTATTCTGTTATTAATCTTACATTAGAAAAAAAAAAAAACACTGACGTTATAGCTCATCGCATGCTCCCGGATGTGCGGTCATCCCGAAGAACGAAACACCCGAAGAGGCGGGAGGTAACCCAGAGAGCACTGGCTTCATTTTCCTTTTAAGTATCCTGTACCACCCTTGAGGCCTCACGTTTTGTGACATGGGTACAGTGCTTTGAGGTTTATACAGCACTCCTGTAACTTATGATCCCATGGTTCCATGTGCATCAGTATGATGTATCATAAAGGTTATGCTGTAGTTACTGTGGGATTCCCCACCATAGTGTCCAAGGGTGCATTTGGGGGTGCCACGTTGGTGTCTCTGGCTCTAAACCGCAATGTGAGGAGACTTGGATGTCAAACATGACTATTATTACCCTCGCTGGAGAATACCTGCATGCCCCAATTTAGAGAAAATCTGATAGCTGGAACTTCCCCGTACTAATACAGATGGAATACTGCAATCTTCGGTCGGAATTCCCCTGCTGGTCTGACTTGTCACTAAGCATGTGATATGCAGGTATGCCTTATATCTTTTCATTATTCATGTAATATAATTAATAACAATGAAATTTTCATGCGCCCCATCTCTCTGATGAGCTCAAAGCGCTTACAAAAGTGAATAAAAGCCATGAAAATACAATGTTTGGTTTTCTCCCATAGTCAAACGAAATGTTGCCACTAACAACAGCCAAGCTCAGTCCTATCGAGAATGATGCGTAACACATGCTTTTTTTTTCCCTTTAATAAAAAAAATATAGGTTGTAAAGAGTTCCTGAAGCAATGGTGGCTAGGAAACTCCACCCATGCAGCTCTCAGAAGACTACTGTCGGAGCACGTCTCCGAAGCCCACAATGACTCAGGTAAATCCAATAAGATCACGACTTTTTTGAGCTTTCCCGTGCCATCACGAGTTGGATGCTACTTCTTGCGTGCTCCTTATGTTAAGCCACCCGACCTGGAGTTTCCGCTTCCCACCAACCACTGGCTTCAAGGCAGGTCTCAACATTCAGGCCACCTGTGACCAGCTGGAGGCCACCCGGCCGCCCATCCCTTCCGTGTCCGGGTCCCTTTTGAACGTAGCCTCAAGAACGTGAGTACGGAACCTTGGTGGTGTTGCTGATCACCCCGCTGCGTTTGTGGTACTTTGTATCGTAGTTGGTCCTCAGACGGCTTCATCCCGTGTGGGCCTGCATCTGGTAACCGTTTGGACACAGAATGAAAGGACTAGTGACAGTCAATGATGTTTGTCCCACCCAGTTGTCACGACATCTGCAGGCCCTAGTTGCAGCCGCGACATGGGCCCGCAATGTCGGCATGAGTATGACAAGTGCTCATCGAGTGTCGCTGACCACCCAGGATAGGCAGTGGGACGGAGGGACATGAGCTGGCCAGCAATTTCGTTCCACGAGAGAGCAAAGGTTACAGCTCCTCACTCTTGTGTTGGCGCCATGACTGCTAGTACCGCAGATCGCAGACTGCTCCCAGCCGCACGGTCAAGCCCGAGCTATGCCTGGCCTTCTGTAACTTTATGCGGAGGCTGCTTCAGCCAACTCCCACCTAGTCCCCATCCCCTCTACCCCCGTTCATGAGGGGCCTTCCAGAGCGATTTGTGTAGGACTATGGCGACTTTCAGACACTGAGGAGGCCCATGAGAGCAACATCTGCAGGAGAGGCTTCTCCCACCCTCAGACATTGGATCTTCCAAGAAGAAAGTTGAAAAAAGGACATGCCCTTCACTGCAGTGCTCCTACACGTGGACTGAAGAGACAAAGCGCCTCCCTCAGGAGTTGCTGGATGTGTACAACGGTGCACCACGGTGAGAGCTTCACATGCTCTTAATGCGATGTGCCAATACTGTAGGGTTGTGTGCTTTTTCTGGTCATTTGAACACCCCCATGCTGGTTGCAGCCAAAGGACACACTGGGTGTTCACAGGTCCTGAACAATGACCAGAGCCTGGCAGAATCTGGGATGAGCCGAGCACCACAGCCCCCTGCATCCAGGATCCACCCATTAGGGTCTTACTCCAGACAGGGACCATGACCAGGGCGGTGTCTGTACTGCCTACGTTCAGATGTGCCAAAGAAGGACCCCATCCTCTTGGAAGACCGTCCATCTCCTTCTGACCATTCATCCCATTGAACAGGCTTTTTGTGTTTCCATCGAGGATATATGTGATGTGAAAACCTTACAAAGACTTGCCTCAATTAGTTTAGACCTGTCCATTTTGCTTCTTCCAACGCTTTCCTGGCCCTGCCTTGTCATAGTCCTCTAGGTCTGTGTTTGTATTATGTACATCAGAAAGAAATAAAAAAAAGATAATACTTGGCAGGCAGATGTTGGTTCATGACAGCTTGTTGGCTGTTCAGTCACAGGCACCATCCGTGTGCTACATGACCTTCTGGTGGGTCTTGATGCACTTGAACCAAGCACGGTGAGCTGCTGCAGGGGTGACTGCCTCTGCCAGCCCAATCTGACGACGGTAATAACTGATTCAGGAGGATCCGGAGGTTCAGAGAAATTGGAACAGCCTCCATTTTCGCATCATGGCTCAAGGCGCCACGGCATAACACAGTAGACTATATCTGGAGTTGGGCCTGTTCCCTTTCCCATGTGTTTTATCTCTGTTCTTCCCGGTTTACCTTTTTTTGTCACTTGTAATTCTTTCCCCCCCACACCCTTTCTCTCTCTCTCTCTCTTCTACGTCATCACTATCATCTTTTTTCCTGTAGTTTAGTGCACCGCTTGTTTGGTTGGTGCTGTTATGCTCCAGGAGGTGTTTTTTTTTCCTGTCTGGCCGATCCCCGAGGTACTAGTAAGTTAGCCTGTCTGTAATGCGTTTACTCCAGCGTTTCTAAGTATTTATTAACAGAATTAAATGTGCTGCATTCCTTCTGTGTTAGGTCTTGGTTTTTTTTTTCCAGGTAGAGAAGATCATTTTACAGAATGTTTGTTGGCAGAATTCTTCATCTTTAATATGACGTGTGGCTGCTGTCACACGACAGGATTGGTCACCTGACGCCCAGGATGTGCCCAAGAAGATTGTGGGATGATGAGCTTTGCGGAGGCCTCCAGGTAACCCAGAATATCCTTGTCGAACCTGTGTTTACCAAGCCGGAGACCTGTTGAATTGAATTCTTGAACAAGTCATCCATCTACACAGTGGTAATTTTCCTGTTGTTCGGCAGATAGACTGCTTTGAATTGTCTTTTCATCATGTTTTCAGCTCATTTTTTGTTCACGCCTTTTATGTCAATTTCACAACACTGAATATGATTCTGCTACTTTTCGTGTATGGGTCCTCTTTCCCTGTTATGAGGTTCTGGCTCCATCCCAGCCAGCCGAGACTGGGTACTGTCCACCAGCCAGACGATGCTCGGTGGTCCGGTACCCAAGCCACCTGAGGCTGGGCCTCCAGCCCCCAGCCAGACTTAGGCTGGGGCGTCCCGTCCACCAGCCAGAGCTAGCGTCCGTCACACCAGGCCAAACGGCGGTTTTGGACAATACCTGTCCACCAGCCATACATGAACACTGGGCGTTCACGTCCACCCCAGAGAACGGAGTTGGAATCCGAGTCCAACCAGCCAACGGAGACTATGCATCTGTCCAAGGCCAGACGAGCTGGCGCCGTCCACCAGCCATAACTGAGACTGGCTTGTCCTTCCACCAGCTTATGTCCAGGCTTCTGGTCTTTGACTGTCTCAGCCAAGGCATTTTGTGAATTTCGTTCTGCTCTTCCCTATGCACCTTTTGGTTTTTATGAGACTTCGACATTCTTAAAGAGGTGCTGACCACATTCTCTTCGAAATGTACATTGTATACTTAGATTTGACAACTGTCATTGTTATGTTTGTGGAGGAGAGTTGGTCGGCCCGTCTTCCCTTGACTTTGATCCGTGTGAGACCCTGTACAGTTGCACCCCAGGCGCACCAAGATGGACCTTTGTCCAACAGGGAAAGCATAGCAATCAGTCAGACTTTATTGCCTGGGGTTCGACAGTGGCCAATACCCTAGCAGATCGGTTCCAACCAGGTCCTAGACCTCTTCAGGCCACGGCAAGACTGCGTTGCCGGGTTTGGGTTGCCACTCAATTTTAAAACAATTTTGTTTTATTAACTGTTTGTAACTCATTTTACATACATTGATCTTCTGCTTCATGTCTCATGAGTGCGTCTGTTCTAGTGTTTGATGCTTCAGCTGCCATGTGTGAACAGGGTTCTGTGTTTCGGTTCTCAATTCAGGTGCCATCTGGACTCCCATCAGGGGTCGCTGCCACCCATGTGGACTGCAGCCGCATTGTTGAGACTTGTAGGAGCTGTGCCTCTGCATCCGTCTCCTGGTGGTGGAGGAAAGCGTCTTAGCGTTTGGTATTCATCCGTCGGATCTACTTCTCCTATACGCTCCGCTATTCTCAACAATCCACCGCTGTCTGGAACCAGACACACCATACAGCTTTTCCTGGCCATAAATCTTGCACACACTCCCAGGACTAAGGTAAGCCAACAGGGTTTGGGTCCTCCGTGCTCTGCCTCACTGATCTCACTGCAGGGCTTTTGTAAGGTACGTGCCCATCATGTTTCTCTGAAGCAGCTTTTAGATTTCTTGCACTTGTACTTGGCTCTCTGTTTGCGCAGGAACAATGAAGTGAAGTGAAGCTAACGAACTGAAGGTTCTACAGCAAGGTCTGCCTGAGCAGTCCCCCATGCCATGACTGCTGCACTGCCTTTGCACCCTGTTTAGTTTTCCCTGGCCTCCGATTCCAGATTGTAGGTGCTTGCAGGTGATCAGCACACCTTCCTATCTACCACCATGCAGGGCCAGACAGCAACCACCAGGCAGCGGCGCATAGAACCCGCACCAGTTCGAACGCCTTCATTTTACCAGCACCCTGTTCCTCCTGTTCCTCAGGCACCACTCATCTGCAAACAGTTCCGGTGCAACCGTTTGTGCCGGGTGGTACCGCTTCAGCTGCTCTCATGCCTCCAGCCTTGGTCCCAACGTGTGCCGAAAATCCACTGCCGGTACAGGAAAAAAAGGCACCAGACAGCCTGAGGCGGTGGAGCCGTGTGCGCATCAACAAGCGCTGCGTGGATGTGTTCACGTGCAGGAAGTGTGAGAAGCCTCGCCCGTCTGCAGTGGATGGTCAGCTGTAGTCATCCAGGTGATGTCAACAGGAGGACATCCCCACTACAGGAGTGGACTAGTAGCAAAGGGCTAGCAGCCCTGGCTTGCAACGAAAAGGACAACGGTCTCAGAACCAGTCCTGACTCAAAAAAAAGCATAATCGGCCACCCTCTGCGACTGTCACCAGCAGTGACATTGCAGAAACTGCTGCCTGCCTCACCTGCCCACTCAAGACATGCTGTTTTCAACGGGAGAACTCATGATGAATGAATATGCAGACTATTTGTTTGAAAAGACTCGCACAGACAAGTGCGTGATGTTATAGGCATGTTCGTTCTCACTTGTACAACTTGTCAAATTTTTTAGGTTTCATCTACTGTCTTTCTGTGTCTATCGTGGTGTCATCATCACTCCATCTTCTTGTATATTTTGGGGAGTGTGGAAATAACTTGTGTTTAAAGCGTTGGTTATTTTTTGGTTTGTAAAGACCCATTTTGGATGTCCTCTCGCGCGATAGATTCTGTGTCCATGTGTTTATCTTGCACTAACACTTTCCTCCAGCTAGTGGCAAATGCATTCAGTAGAATGTTTGAAACGTTTTCACCCTCTCTCTCCTTTGTGTTGTGTGTGTGCTCGCGCGCTAGATTTTTTATACTTACACGTAGTAAGTGCACAGTAGCAGAGAGGTAGTGGAGGAGAATTAGTCATGTGATAAAACAACAGAAAACACCTAGTGCTGTCACAGTGTGTGTGACTGTCATTATGTGGTGAAAGAAAAACCTGAATGTCATTAGGAATGTAGATCATTATTATTTGGATGGCTGACTTGCTTGCTGTCCAGTCTTCATCAAGCCAATACTGCACAAGCATGGTTCTGTCCAAAATAGGTGTTCGTTGATGGTTGCTCAGAATTAGCTGGAAAACATTCACACGAGTCTTCTGAAAGCCCAGTCAGTTATTTGTTTTGTAGATTGTCTACAAATTACTACAGTTGTACATGTTGTTTTTTCTAAAATGTGACTCAGTTTTGACATGCTGAGTTCAGTTGTCCCTTGTACGTGAGTTAATTTCGAGTCTACAAGTGGACTAAAGTCTATAGTTTGGACAGTTAATGTGTATGTTCAGTTAATGGTGCAAGTTCAGTCTACAAGTGACTAAAGTTGGTCTTGTCAGTGGTTAATGACAATTCTTGTAGTTTATACCGACTCCACCACTCCACTACCCTGTAAGTAATGCCACTCACACAATCAAAGCTCCAGCCTGCACCACAATTCAAACCTACCAGCCTGCACCCACTCTTCAAACCTACAGCCTGTACCCAACCAAAGGCAGCAGCCTGTACCCACATTCAACCACCAGCCTGTACCAGCACCTACCAAGCTACAGCCTGCAAACCCACCCACATCCCAAAACCTACCAGCCGTACCCCACTCAAAGCTACGCCTGCACCACACTCAAGCTACAGCCTGCACCCACACTCAAAGCTACAGCCTGTACCCACGCTCAAAGCTACCAGCCTGTACCCACACTCAAACCTACCAGCCTGCACACATGCTCAAGCCTACCAGCCTGTACCCACACTCAAACTTACCAGCCTGCACCCACACTCAAAGCTACAGCTTGTATCCACACCCAAACCTACCAGGCTGTACCCACGCTCAAACCTACCAGCCTGTATCCACACTCAAAGCTACAGCCTGTACCACACTCAAACCTACCAGCCTGCACCCACACTCAAACTTACCAGCCTGTACCCACACTCAACCTACCAACGTGCACCCACACTCAAACCTACCAGCCTGTACCCACACTCAAACCTACCACCTGCAGCCACACGTAACTACCACCTGCACCCATACTGTAACCTACCAGCCTGTACCCACACTGTGACCTACCAAACCTGCACCCTACTCAAGCCTACCAGCCTGCACCACTGTAACCTACCAGCCTGCACCATACTGTAACCTACCAGCCTGTACCCACATTGTAATCCACCATCATACAATGTACCATTGTCTGGTAATATATATGTTCAATCTGCGGGTGGTAATGCTGGTGGTGGTTCCCATTCAGCTAGTTTACAGACAGAAAACAAACAGAACAAATATTAGGAAAACATCGTTTTAGGAAAGCTAGACTGCCAAAAAGGTCTTCTGAGGACAAACCCCATCACCTCAGGGGGAGACAGACAAGGACACTGAAAGAAAGAAAAAGAGGTATCAAGCTGACATATACACACACACTACAAACGGTGGTGAAGAAATATGCAAACGCAAAATGTACATTAATGAATGTGTTTGATTTATTCAAGACTGGCATAGTACATCTTGTACATAATCACATTATAAATTGGGAGAACAAACAAACAGTGCACAGCTCTCTCAAACTGCACGGTGCATCACGAGGCACATAGAACAAAGTACATCTCTCTCCTACTTTACTGTATACAGGTACTCTCAACTAGTTGTTATGCTTTGAAGTAAACAGAACACAGTATTTCATCTGAAACTGAAGTTCCATTCTTTCTCTATATCCTGAGTTGAAACCTACATGGAGCAACAGCAAGAAAAAAATAACCAAAAACATTAAGACTGATTTCAATACTGTTACAAAGACACACACAAAAAAGAAGAAAACTCTCCCATTTTTTATTGACTGTCCACCATGCAGCAAGGTCAACGATACTAGTTCCTTTTGGAAAGAAGATAGTTTCAGCTGATCAAGATTGGATAACTGATAAATTTAGGGTGTATTGTGTATAGAATTAGAATTTCTGCACTATTGTGGCTTACTTATGAGTATGAGTATTGAGTCCTGTGTATTCCAAGGAAGAAAAACTTTCCACACAGAGGTGCGGCAATATAGAGGTGCGGGAGGGATTTCAGTCTGATCTGGCCCCTGTCGTTGGCTCTGCTGACTCCCAGACCCCCTTTTTCCCCGCTGAATTGCCATGAAAGATCTCACATGTGTTTGCTAGCTGTGTCATGCCTCAACCAGTCCGCACTTGTCTTGATCACCTGAAAAGGAAAATGTCATGCACACACAGCACATCTGATAACGTTTTGATATCCAGTCTGACTGGCTGGCTGAACAGGTTGTGTGGTGAATGGGGACACACTGAGCTGTGTACATTGTTGTCAGTCAATAGACTCGTGTCCTGACACTTTACTGAGAAGGACACAAACTTTCATCCCACACAAATTTCACTAAACCATGGGGCTCCTCCTGCATCCATCAATGTCAAATTGTCATGAGACAGGTTTGGTGTCCATCATGCTGTGTCCCTCATGATGTCCATCACAGGTGATTTGGTGTCAACCTCCAACAGATGGCAATTGACTGTCTGAAGAACAGAGACTGTCAGTGGTGTCATCACAGGTGATCTGGTGTTGAAACCAAACAAATGGCTATTGGCTGCCTGAAGAACAGAGACTGTCAGTGATGTCCATCACAGGTGATTTGGTGTTGAAACCCACAGATGGCTATTGACTGCCTGAAGAACAGACTGTCAGTGGTGACATCACAGGTGATTTGATGTTGAACTCCAACAGATGGCTACTGACTGCCTGAAGAACAGAGGCTGTCAGTAATGTCGGCCCATTCTGCTAAATGGGGCAGATTGCAGTCAGCTGACTTGAAGGACACCCGCTTCCGGATGGGGAGGGGGGGGGGGGGGGGGCGCCTTAGACATTCCTCCACCCCTGCTACAAAGGGTCTTTCCATGGTCAGCACTGTCGGGCTGTCTTTGACAGGGCGTGTCCATCACCTTGGTGTTTTCCGTCTGTGGGAGGTTGCACTTTCAGTTGGGCCAATCACATTGTAAGAGGGCACGAGTCCATCGCCTTCCAGTAGTGACATACCAGTATGGGCCTGAAGGCTCTACCCACCTCCTAACTGGTGTTTGGATGATCTGAATCACCACACTGTTGTCACCATCAAACAGAGAGATCAGAGCAGGCTGGATCCCAATCAATGGCAGCTCTTCCCTGTTGTCAGCAAAGGTGTCCAGGCAAAGCTGATGATGGTCCCTGCACAGCATGCAACTCTCTGCTGCAAGTACTCCAGGACATGGCCAGGTGCTGTTGCTGCATCCTCACACAAGCACTGCTTCGGTCCTGGGGAGCACCTAAGCTAGAATGGAAAAAAAACTCATGGGGAGAAAACTTGGGCACCGTCATGTCTGAAGAGCAGTAAGGTGGTCGTCTTTGCTAGCTGTTGTGTCATGAAGTGGAAACACAGTATTACAAGTCTGGGACGGAAGACCCCCGACTTTTTAGCATGGCAAAGAGTAGGATAGATAACAATGGTTATTTGCATGCGCTCCTCACCAGTTAGCCAAGGTGATTATGCTCCTGGCATGTCCCAAAGCTGGCAAACTTGCTTGTTAGTTACCTTGCCCTGACATGGCCCACCGAGAGCCACATGTGTTCCACTCGGCTGAAAGCCAGTAACCGTGGAACATCCTCACTGGGGTCACTGCTCTCAACTACACTTTCCTTTGCAGAGGAGTTTTTGAGAGGACAACAGGGCCAGTTCTTGATGCCATGCAATGGTATTGGAGCAGGTAGGCTGGCTGGCTGTGCTGGTGGGGTTAGTCACAGCACCACAAGAAGCATAATGGAAGGGGTGGGCTGTGGGTGTGATGGGGTAGGGGGACTTTTGCCCTGGTCAGCAGATTAGAGGAGGTAGCAGAACATAAGCCTGAGGCATGGAGCATAAAAAAGAGGAAGTGAACAAACGAGTAATGTTAGCTGACCTGATTGATGATATAGAATGAAGTAGTGGCCATTTTTTCAGCTGACGATGACTGTGACCTAGAGGCTATGCCCTGACCATGAGGCATGGATCTCCATCTGAAGCCATCACCCTACCATGGCCAGGAAGTTCCTGCCTCGCAAGGAAGCAACATGCTGTTCAAAACCATGGGCCAGTTTTAAAACACGTCCAGCTTTGAAACGATCACATTTAAAACAATGTTGCAGTGATGTATGTCTTGCCTGTTTAGATGTTACACTTTTTTTCTTTTGCACCAAACCTGGGATAGAAATTATTACCTTTTTGAATGTTATGTTTCATTCTCGTTGTTTTTCACATCATCAGCAGAACAGTTCATTGCCAGGTTCACCTTGGGTAAGGATGACTATGCATGAACCATGTCCCATGGTATGGGGTGTGCATTGAAAGCCAAGAGAAAGTGTGTGAAAATGAACATGCCTGATGTATAGGACTTAGTGAACTCGATAAGGGAACTGGTACAGCATGTTAAGAACAAACAACGGTCCTGTTGAGAGAAAGCAGTGAGTGGTTGCTCTTACATGTGAGACTTTCAAAAATGAGACTTTTTTGTTTTCATTAGAATTTTTCCATTTCTGTCAACAACTCACTGCTGTTATTGAACTTGGAACAACACGGACTGCAATCTTCTCTGTCTAAGACTCTAAACTTCAAACTTTCATTCATGCAGGCAGCTCATACCATCTCTTCTCTAAACTAAAAAAAGATTGCCATACGCCCTCTGGGCGGTCCCAAGTAAGATTATTCTTACTTAAAACACAATCTAGATTGTTTCCCATATGAAAACAAAACATCTGTAACATGAAAACAATTATACTCAGTTTGATAACAAACATCTGTACCATAAAAAATTATACTCGTTCGATAACAAAACCATCTGTAACATAAACAATTATATTCAGTTTTGATGGGGGCAAAACTCTGTAAACAATAAAACAATTATACTCGGTTTTGGTGCGGCACACACCATTGAACAATATCTGATGTTTTTTTCTTGTCACATTAATCATTTACAAATCGTTCAATACAAAAGTTTGATAAGATTGAGAATCAGGAGTATGACAGAAAGTAAGTAAAGCAAGAAACTACACCCACAAACATGATACAGTTCCAAAAAGAATACCTGGCTGTGACTCTTTACAAAATTGTAGGTTGGCTGTAAACTTCTGCCCGTTTACCAACCGGCAGAATTGTAACCAGCTGCTCTCTGTGATTAAACAACAACCATAACTGGGGAAGACATGAGTGGGGTAGGGGGGAGGTTGAAAAATGAAGAGGTGATGAAGGCAGGTGGGGCAGAGACCAAGCTTTCCTTCAGTGTCTTCCCAACTGTGTCCCATACCCAGATCTCGACTGAACACAAAACCTAGTGGTAAGTAGCCGAATCAGGAGCTCTTACTTTAAAATACAAGCAAAAAAACACACAAAATCCACTTACATACTTTTAAGACGCTAATTTGTTGAATTCTAAAAATGACAGTAATACCAAAGACCTTTTTTTAAAGCGCACTGTAAAACAAAAAAATGTGTACTTAACCAGATCAAGTAAGTAGGGACCATTGCGGTCAATCTAGCAACAGTAAATTAATTCATCATCCATCTTACTGGTGACAATACTATTTCCCATATCAACTAAAAAGATCTGGTGGTAGTCTCTGGAGTCTATGCTCGAAATTGATATCACTTTTAGGACAAAGGTTAAATCCCACAGCCTACAGACCACAGGGACAGTTGCACTGTCAGAGGTTCACTGTGTCTGAGGCATAGCATAGTGGAATGGAGCCCAACCTGTTTCTTTCCACGGCCTTTTCCTGTCCTCACTTGAATCTAGGACTCCCATTGACAGCTGGAAGGATACAGAAGGTGTTTGAAACAGAACGAATTGCACCCCATGGTGGATCAAACTCAAACAGCCAGCCAGTGCAGACCCACACTTTGAACTTTGAGTACAAGCCCCTCTTTTTTCAACATGAGCCCCCTATTCACTTAAAACTGCAACATCTTTTTTCTTCGTTTCTCTTCCTTTTTTCTTTCTTAAGAGACAGCATCAAATTGACAAACCTGTTGCTTGACAATCTTACAACCTTTGAGATACAAGTTGTCCATTTTAAGATTCAAGGCCTTAAAACAATGATTAAAAAAGGGTACATCCACTTCTCAGGCCCATTTCTGGCACTCCATGAGAGCTTCAGATATTCAAGCAGGATGCTTCCCCCGTTCAAATTATAAAAAAATATATATATAATTTAACAAATGTATCAAAAGAAATTCATGATCATTATATGTTACACACTATTTTAACCTTTGTAGTCCATGTCCTTTCATGCACTTTCAGTATTACTTTGTTTTTTTTAAGTCATTTTCTGACTGACCATTTATTGCCGCCACTTTAAAAAAAAAAGGTCCAAAACAAAAAAACATAAAAAGATGTGTAAAAGAAATCATGATCCTACTTGATGTTTTTTCCTTATCATTTTGTGTCCCTTACCCTTTTTCAGGCAAAGTCATGTTTCTGACTGACATCGATCACATTCACACTCGGTATATGGTTTAGAAAGAGGGGGGGTTAGTTTACTGTCAAGGATACGGAAACCAAACAAAGTACGGACAAATCACACTTCGTGAACAATACCTTTCTTTGTCTATGTGGCTTGGCAGTACTTAACTCCCTCTCTTTCTAAACTTTGCTCCATTTCCTGCCCTCAGTCACTCTTGTTTTGAAACTCAGTAATATGAGTTCAATTTTTTTTTCTTTTATTCCTTAGACTAGAGCTGAATAAAAAGCACTCTGCAAATATTGGCCACTTCTGCAACAGCCACCATTGTCAAACAGAACCTCTCGATACTTGAAAAGCTTCCCAAATACCTTGTACAGGAACAAATGGGAGGCTTGTACTCAACTAGTGGGAAAAGGTGGATCGTTCATGAAGCAGTGATGGACTAACAATACTGGATGGAACAGTAGTCAAAAAAGTTATTAATGGCATGGATGGTACATGAGCGAAAAAGTAAAACAAAAGGAAGACATCATCTGAATGATTTTACTCCCTTCACTGCAATGCCTTGGCACGGCAACATTAGGATCCTTTTTTTTCTTAAAGAAAAAAAACAACAAAACCCAAAAAGCTTTTCGTTTTTTTTTGTATGGTCATGCTATTTTTCTTTTCTTTTTTTGTGAGTGTGTGTGTGTGCAGGGTTTGCTAAAATGCATTTACAAAAATAGCTGTAAGAAGCTGCACAGCACACATGCATCTTCGGAATCATAAATAAATAACTGAATTTATGACAGATCTTTGAGGACTCACTAATGTCACATGCCATCAGCTGATGGGACTGAAACAAGCCAAACAGAAAATTCTGAAGTGAAATCATGGCACAAAAATCAATTACATGAGAACAGTAGTCCCTGAAGTATATGGCACCACCAGAAAATCCATGAGTATTGTAAGTTTGTACCTCAGTTCATTTAGCACCCATACAAGGTAAGTTGGCAGTCACAGGAATGTTAACTAAAAACACTGGTAGTCTGAGGGTTAACATGCTCATTGATACAGCTGGAGGGTATCGACTGCGTCATGTGTTGGATGATGGAGGAGGTGTTACAGCTTCAGAGCTGGCGATAGCTGCAGGTGGTGATGTTGGCCTCTTCTCTGAATCCAGGCCAGGTTCTGAAGTCTGTGCCTTCTTGGCAGCCAAGTCTGCTATGCGTCGCTTTGTCCACTCCTGTAGTGGGACGTCCTCCTGGCGACACCACCAAGCACCTTTGATCTGAGTGTGTGCCAGCTGACCATCCACTTGAAGATGGCGAGGCTTTTCGCATTTTCTGCATGTGAAGATATCCACATGGCGCTTGTTGATGCGTACAGGTTCCCCCGCCGCTTTCCTCTTCAGCTGCCGTTTCCTGTAGGCAAGGGTGGATTTGGGCACACGTCTGATACCAGTCGGAGCAGAGTGAAGCTGGGAGGAAGGTGCTGCCGCTGGAAGAGCAGGTGGCGGGCCAGCTAGCACAGGCAAGGCCTGCAGCCCAGTGGTGCTGGAACCGACTGCTGGAGGCAAAACAATCAGGACAGGAACTAGCGCTGAGCCTGCAGGCAGCTGTGTGGAGGGCGCCAGCCTGGGCAACCTGGGAAAGGTGTGTCTCTCACCTGCATCAGGGAAACACTGGTGGTTTTGTAGGTGCCAACCTGGCGTCCTTTCTGACTTAGGAAAGGTGTGTTGATCACCTGCATCACTCGCATCAGGAAACACTGGTGGTTTTGTAGGTGCCAACTTGGGCGTCCTTTCTGACCTACGAAAGGTGTGTTGATCACCTGCACCAGAACACACAGGTGGTTTTGTGGGCACCAATCCTGCCATTCTTTCTGGCACAGGCAAGAGGTGCCCATCACCTGCCTCACCCCCATCCACTGTGGAAACCCTGGGAGCTGTGTGGGGCACCGACTGTCCTGCAGGCCTGGAAACAGGGTGGTACGGCAGACCGTGTTCCTCAACCTTTCCCTGATCCTTCAGCTCTCTATTGCTCCTGCAAAATAGTACAGGGAACACACTAATGGTACAGTCTATATACATGAAACAAGTATGATCAGGATACATGGGACATGTAAGTAGAAGAAATTATGCACATGCATTAAGAATAAACAGATGTGTTACCCTAAAACAGCTATGGGGGTTTTTTCTAAAAATTGAAATGGGCGTATTTCCCTAAAAATGTGTGTACACATCTACCAAATTTGTGAATTTTTGTAAAAGCAGGAGGTCCTATTGTTCCAACGTCATCCATACGCGAGTCTGTGTGCACGATGTGCGAGTTGCTACTCTTTAGTTGTAGCATTCAAACAAAATGGTTCTACACCGCAAGTGACACTACTCCTCAGGAACTCCATCTTGTTGATTTTTTTCAGTGTTTTTTTTTTTCCGGTCTGCCACATTCATCTTATTTTCTCCAAACGTGTGCAAAATAAGGTGAAATCGTATGGGTAAACACAGGTCTGTGTAAACTAGATGTAAAACAAATAAAAATCAAAGGAACAGAGAATATATACTGTAATACAACCTCACTGATGTGCAGAGTACATTACAGCACTAAGAGACAACCCACAGGTAGCCACACCTGTTCACTCACCAGTCCCTGAGCGTGGCCAGATGGATGTTGGGCAGGTGCAGGCAGGTGTTGGCCCTCACCAGGGAGTTGTCCAGCAGCACAGAGCGGATGCGAAGATAATCCCTTAGAACCAGGTGCCTCCACTGCCTCTGTCCCTGTGTCGTTGGCGACAGGTACAACAGGCACAGCTCCTTCACCACACCTGCCACCAGGCGGCTGCCGTCCACTCGCATAGCAGAGCTCAGGCGGCGTCTGAAAGAACACAATGATTAACCAGGTCTGTTTTACCTCCTTGGGGAGACTGAAGTGTAACACAGTAAGTTGACAAGAACACTACGGGAGACAAGTGTGACCTCAGTGAATGCCCCACAGAACATCCACTGTTCTTTACCCTTTCAGCAGCTCCACAGATTCACACTAAAAGACCCTCTGGTAACCTCCTTTCCATCGCCATCTTGGATTGAAACAACAGTGTGCCCCCTTCGCTCAGTGTCCAATAGAAATGAAAAGCCGGCAGAGCTACAGCAGCACAAGGCCTGTGTGACCTTGTTCGTCCTGAATGGCCTGCGCTTCATATTAAATTTGATACCTATTTCCTTCATTTAATGATATCTTATTTTACTTTATTTCATTTAATCTTATTTCATTTTATTCTCTGTGAAATACGGCAATTCCAGGACAGCAGACATAACTAGTTGCTTGACATAAGTTCAATGGTTTTTCCATAACCCTGGTAAGGGACAAACAAACAAATATGCAGATGAAAACCTAACCTCATGGGCGGAGGTACCACAACAGACCCGTACCGTCCAGTGGCCATGCCTCCAGACATTGCAGTGCAGCCCCTGGCCTTCAGGGCCCCTCCCATCCCAGTCTGGGATCCACTGTCTCAGCTTCAGTGGCCGCTTGTCACTCTCATTAAGGCGGCGGTAAGCCTGAATGATCTCCTGCACCTCCAAGTCAGACGCTGCCTTCTTGCTGCGCAGTGGCAGAAGGAGCTGCACAAGGGCCTGGACATGATAATGGCCTGGGGCGCCACCTGGGCTCGATGGCTCCTGTATCAAATATACCAGCACTCATTTAGTCATGTCTGAAAGTCTTGAGTTACAACAGCACATTTGATTCCATGTGAATGCATTAAATTTACCAGTGCTCATTTTATCACGTCTGAAGTCTGAGTTACTACAGTACATTTGCTTCTGTGTGTATACATCAAATTATACCAATGCTCATTTGATCAAGTCTGAGTTATTGCAGTGCATTTACTTCCATGTGTATGTATTAAATATACCAGTGCTTGTTTCATCATGTCTGAAGTCAGAGTTAGTACAGTCTTTGATTCTCTGTGTATGCATTAAATATACCAGTGCTTATTTTCTTATGTCTGAAGTCTGAGTTACTACAGTGTCTTTGATTCTGTGTGTATTTTTTCTTCCTACTTTCATTTTGCCTTCTTTTACTTGTTGCTTTCTTTCTCTGTATAGCTGTTTATCTTTCTGTACATTCTCTCTTTCTCGCAGCCTATTTTCTTTCTGTTGTTTTTCCTTCTTCCTTCTGTTCTGTTTTTTTTAAAACAATACAATATAAATAAACTCTGACGCTTTGTATCAAACGCCAAAACCCTGAAAGTCCACCAGAGAATGTCCATTAGTAATAGAACATACCGATCTGCATGGTGTGCAAGAGTTGTGGTTCCTTATTAGAGAAAAGAAAAGGTAGGGAAAAAATAATAATGAATACTTATATAGCGCCTATTCTCGGATAGAGACCAAGCTCTAAGCGCTTTACAATCCACACTCGTTTACACAACGGGCTGCCTACCTGGGTAGTGCCGACTGAAGAGCTGCCAGCTGGCGCTTCATTCAGTCGTTTCCCGTGTCATCCAGTCAGTATCGTTCAATATCGATCACTCATTTTCTTACTTCCTTCATTCTTCCAGGCACACATCCAGTCACCGTGCAAAGTGTCTGGTTCTCGTCCACCCCCTATCCCACTGTCCTTCCTCAAAGTCCTCAAGAGCCTCCTCCTCTGGCGCCGTGCCTCCAATCTCATCCACCTGGTCCATGTCTTCTCCCGAGTCAGGATCCACGCCTGGTCGTACCTACTTCATGACCAGGCGCACGCCATTTCTGAGGCCATCGGTAGTCGGCCCTATCTTCTCTCCATGCAACTTCGTGCCACAGCTGGTCGTTCCACTCTTCCAGGTTCCTTTATCTACCAGCAATTTTTGCGAACACCACATTGGGTCGTTCTAGGACTTCCCGGTTGCTTTAATCTACAGCAATTTTTGGAACCCAACATTGGTCGTTCAACCACTTCCAGTTCCTTTTTAATCTATCTCTGAACAGCGCAGTGAAAATGCAGCCACTCCCATTGCTATGGCCTCCACTGAGTCCATGCATTTTTCTGAATTTGCATTTTGTTACTATTGCTATCAAAGAACTCATATACCAGTGTGCATAGTAACGCCTTACTGTCTGCAGTATTAAAATCATACTCAAATGAACCACACGTGGAGGGGTAAGACCATTTATTCTCATCAAACTGACTGTCCTGACCAGCCAGCGCTTTGGTCCTCGCTTGCAAAGATGGCGTCGCAACCTTCGCCGAGCATAGCGACCCAAATCCGTACTTACAACATCTGAGCGGACTCTGTAATCATTTTTGAGACAAAGATAATTCTTTTATTCAACTACTCAGGCTGAGCTGAGGTGAGATGATGCTAGTGATCAGAACTGCCGACCATAGTCGTCAGGTCTTGACAACGTGCTTTGTGATCTCGAGTGTGTTCAGCTAACTGTGTTACCAGCTCAGACGAGCCAGCCTAGTGTGTACTCTGCAACTGTGTGACGATAGGCAACATTGAGGGGTTAGTCGTGCAAGAGTGGAAGCGCGGCCTAGCTCGTGCATTGGACTCAGGTCCCCAGGATACTGTGAGGGGAAGAGGAGATTGAAAGAGAGGGTTTAAATCACAGCAAGGGGGCGTGGTTTGGGGGGAGGGGGCGTGGGTCGAATGGACAAAAACCTGTCTGCATGAAGTGTGAGCGGTCTTGATATAATTCTAGCGTGAGTACTTTCATTTACATGTGTTAGCGAGTGACAAATACACACCAAACTTTTATTTTCAAACTTTTTTGCTTTGTGTTCTTTTTTGGATGTGAAGTTGTATCAGTAAAATACGATGTTTTTGATTGTCCAAAAAAACTCTAATCCCAATCTAGATGCGTAATATTTTTTTTCTTATCAAAATATACAAAAGACAGCCCAGATTCAAAGTCTCAATTCAATTTCCCTTCAAAATTAGATATGTTTCACTTTTATATCTCTGGTATGTTTTTCTGAGCTAGAATTTTTTTTGTTTAATTTATACCCCCCAAATCATTAGATTTCCCGGGCATGGGAAGCCCTTGGTTTGTCATCTTTTCTGGCAGTGAACGGGTTAAAAAACCTACACGTTAAGGCATTATTTTCCTCGATGTATTCCTGTCTGGGGTTGTTGACACAGTTTTCCTCCATTCACCTCTAAACCCTGCCCTCCTTGTTTGCCCTCCCTGACCTATCCCACAGCCCTGACCAAGACCCTAACCCACTCACACCTCCTCTTCTTTTCTTGTGAATCATGGAGAGTCTGCCTCAGTTTCCAAATCAGTTGGGTCCTTACCTGAGCGGTTCTCTTTTTCCCTCCGCAACTCCTTTCCCCCCCCCCGAGCAGCCAACCATTCGAGAGATCTGGCAACCCCACCCGGGATAGAAGACCTTGACTGGCTTTCCAAACTAAAGGTGACAGCCCCCTTCTCTCCTCTCCTTTGTCACTACACCAGTGTCTCCATAGTTGTCTCAAATCTCCACTAGCTCCACACATCTACCGTGGCCTGTGTACGGTTTTGTTTTAAAATTTCGTTGCCTCCTTGGTTTGCCACCCTATATACCTGTATGAACTTAAGAAAATGGTTCTCTGCTAATCGCTTCTTCCCTCTTTCTACCCCCTCCCACCTCCCCTCCCCCTCAATTAAATGAAGCCATAGCGGGCAGTGGGATGCTATACCAGCAACTACTACTGTTGACTAATCCATCTTAGTACTGGGTTACCTATGATCATCTCGAACAGCCTCCCCCTGTTGTTTTCTGTAAGGCTTCCATACAGAACCAGTATATGAGGCCAAACTCCTTTACTGTACATGCTTATTGAACATTCCTCTTCTAACTGTCTTTATAATGTACTACATCATTACTATGACTGATTGTGAACAGTTGTGTACAGTACATGATGCTTGAAGTTAATGACTGTACAATGCTTAGGAACATTCTCTTCATAACGCTGTCACTCTTACAATGTAACTAACATCCAGCGGATGCTTGATTATATAATTTCCCAGTGTCATGATGCCAAAGTATAATTACTGCACTTGCTTACGACACATTCTTCTCATCACCATCTTTTTAAAATGTACCAGCATCACTAGGCTTACTGACGCTGTATCATTCACTACCCACCGGTTGTAGGGGGCCGAGTGCACGATGCACTAACCACTGGTACAACTTCCTGCCCAGCTCTTTGTGGCAGAAGCTTCATTGAATGCCTCTGCCAGCAGTTTTGATGTCATAGCAAATCTGGGACTATCTGCTGGCGCGTCCTTCTCTCCGCAGCAGCATCTCTGTCCTGGTTCCTACAGAGAAAAAAATAAGAAAAAACATCCACGCCCCTTCCACCAGGTAGCCAGTAAATGAATAGTGCACAGAGTCGACTTGGGTTGTTACGCTGTTCGAGCACACGCGCAGCGTGAACGTTGACGCTATCGCAGTAGTGGATGTCCCTGTGCAGACAATCATGTTACTGGTGGCTGTTACCGTTTGCACTCCAAATGAGCTGTCAGTGCCCCCAGTTGATTCGAGTGGGAAATTCGCTATCTTCCATCCTCACATAGACCCACACCTAATGATCACGCACATACAGTCATTAAAAGTTTACTATACTCAGGACCTTCCTATCCCTCAACAGACCATAAAATACTCCAACCGCACATGGATACAAAGCATGCAGAAAAACTGTAAATACCTAAGAACACTTATGTTGAGTTTTTTCACTTATGATCTCCATATGAGGTAAAAAACTAGAGACCATTACTATTGAATTTTACCTCTGAGGGTCATATAAAGTTCCAATTTAAAGGAACATTACATGTTGAATTTTACACTATGAACTATGATGTAAAAACTCGAGGACATTAAATGTCTGAATTTTTACACTTACTGTCATATCGGTAAAAATTAAAGGAACATTAACTGTTGAAATTTTACACTTAGGGGTCATATCAGGTAAAACTATGGAACATCAATGTTGAAATTTCACATTTACAGTCATCTCAGGTAAAACTAAGGAACATTACTGTTTAAATTACCTTTTGGTCATATCGCCAAAACTTATGGAACACTAATGTTGAATTTAAAACTTTTGGTCATTAACCAATAAAAGCTAAAGGAACAATCCTTTGAATTTTACACTTCGGGTCACATCAGTAAAACCTAAAGGAACTCTACTGCTGAATTTAGGTGCCCCTTGCAGTCACATTTAGGTAAAAACTAAATGAACATAATTGCTGAATTTTACACATTCAGTATCTCAGGTAAAAAACTAAAGGAACATTTAAGGTTGAATTTCACCACTTCAGTCAAACATGTAAAAACTAAAAGAACATGAATGTTGAATTTTACATTTACAGTCAAATCAGATAAAACTAAAAGAACATGCAAAGTTGAATTTTACACTTACGGTACCCCTGACCACACAGTTAGAACAGAAAGATAGAAAGAAATGGCAGAAACATAAAATGTCAAAATCATGTCACAGGAAGTATTCTGCACTGAGTTTTTTTGTGTTTCAACATGCTCATTTACAAGTGAAAGAACTCTGGCGTCCACAAAAAAAAATATCAGCGTGCAGTCCATCCTGGGGCCTTCCTTCACCTGGAATGAAGTGGGTTCAGGTGGTGTGAAAGTTCTCCACGGAGGTCAGTCCTCGGCACAGCGGAAGGTGGCAGGGCAGACGCCCCCTCTGTTCACGGTTGCCGGTCTGGGTGTACAGGCTGACACCTGGGGGGTCCTGGAGGCAGGGCAGGTGGCGCTGCTGCTTCCGTCCACACCTGCCAGGCGTGCTCCTTGTCCAAGGAGGGGAACACCCAGAGTGTCCTCTGGCTGCACCACACAGTCAATGGTTTTCGCTTTTTGTACATGAACAGAGAGAGAGAGGGAGAGAGAGAGAAGAGAGAGAGCGTGGGAGAGAGAGAGAGAGAGAGAGAGAAAATGTGAGAGCGAGGGAACCTTCTAACAACCAATCCATCCATCCTTAAATTTCATGCGAAGTCCAGTGCCATTTGGGCTTGCAGGCTTTCTTTTCTTTCCAAATACCTAAGCTTCATAGGTTTGTTCTTCTCCCAGTCAAGAAAAACGCTTAGGACCTTCCGTACCCCAACTTTTTACCCTGTAAACTCAAAAACTTGAATCTACATGCCTGACACTTCATGACTTTGTCAATAAACCTGTGTTTTACATACCCACTGAAACTTGTCTCTCTGTGTTTGTAAACAAAACCAGTAAATAAACAAAAAGGGGTCTCAGTACGTTGTGGGTGTGAGCACACCCACAATCACAAAGATTAAACTTTGCACACTGTATATCGTGGGTGTGGAGACGCCCACACATGTTTTAGACAGACAGTCCTGTCTGGTATGCACGCTCAGAACCAGAAGCCATGCGCGCCGTACATCCTGGGTGTGGCATCACCCATGATACTTTCCCCGTAACAGCAAGAGAATGATACGACCACAGACCCTAACTGGATCCCTCCTGCGTGCATTTTGCTGTGCTACACGTGGTATCAGTTACGTCAGTAAGGAGCCAAACAGGAAGCATTTTCCAGCCACTTGGTAGCCTACAGATGACTGAAGATACAAAAATGACTTCCAAAAGAAGACACACGAGGTCATCCACGTAAACGCACCAATATATGTTTATCAACTGTGTCGCATACACAGAAGTGATGGGTAACACACACACTCAAACACATGCACACCCATATGGATTACACTTGTGCACACAAAAATGTGATGGACCCCCCCCCATCTCCTCTCTCACATATCCCAATATACATAAGCACATAATGTCACAAATGATCAGGTGCATTCACAACAGAAATAATGCTAGACACACGAACAAATAAACGTCATAACATACATCCATCTCATAGTCTGATGGATCAAAAGAACGACACGATCAACACTGACACTTAAAATATCACACCACTTTGTGAAAAAACACAGTGGTGTGGCGAACGTTTGAAAACGTGTGATTTCATGCACATACACGCTGAGAGACAAGCCATATTTTCTCACCAACACTTGTGTGTGTGTGTGTGTGTGTGTGTGTGTGTGTGTGTGTGTGTGCGCGCGTGTGCGCATGCACGAGCGCTCGCTCACCATGTACACGCCTATTACTGCCCTCTCATGATGTAAGGAAGTCATTGTTCCTTCTTAGAACACACGATATACTGTACATCCACAACTAACAGAAAGCTCCTCCAGGAAAAGCAGGGTTACATTGCACCCATGACAATACAGTAAGGTCCATGAAATAGCACAGCGTGTCAATTTTTAGTCTAAGCCATGGGTTACTGCATACCCACGGTGTACGGGGAGGGGATCGACTTCCTTTTCGGCCACCAAGGGTTGCTGTACACCTACACTGCATGGCAGAGTGTTGCTCCTTCATTGAAAGCATGGGTTACGGCACAACCACTATGTACGGCATGCAAAATTTAGGCGACATACAGGAAAGATTCAACAAAATTAATGGTAGTTTAACAAAATGAGAGAACCCACTCCCCCCCCAAAAAAGAACTAGAAAGGCGATATTACACCAGCAGAAAAGAAAATGACCCTCACCCTGTTCAGACGTGTACACCTCCAGCGTTTCCCCGATCAGCCGCTTTGTCCCCTCCGCCCCTCGAGTGGAGCGCCTGCAATGGAGGGCCAAGTCCCGACGACTGATCTTTTTCAGCACAGCGCTGTCCGTGGGATGCAGGAATCCTTCTTCCCGCAGCGCTGGGCTCTCTTCGCCTTTATCAGCTTATGGTAGTCGCCTTCATCCCAGGTGAAAATGGCCTTGGATAGGCCTCTCATGAAGCTGTGGTACAAAGCATGAAATTCTGTGGTGATGGCTGAAGCGATCCGCCCTCATGTAGCACCAGACATCGAGGCAGACAGTGACGCCAGACCAGTGTGGTTGAAGCATCTTGCGCAGATTGCTGCTGCAGCAGTGGGACTTGACGTAGAGCAGCCGTGGAGGAGGGGCACCTGCGGTGTGATAGCGAGTCTGCAGGCCTAGGAACATGTCCTGAAGCCCACAGCCTATGTGGGTGGTCAGGACGCTGGTCAGCACCTGGCCGTGCTCATTGCCCACAGTCGTGGCCCACGACGCTGTGCCTGCACAGCGGCCCCTGCAGTTTCTTCACCACCTGTTTGGACAAACACACAGGCAGGACAGAGCGTTTCTTCTTCACCACCTTTTTGGACAAACACACAGGCAGGACAGAGAGTTTCTTCACCACCTGTTTGGACAAACACACAGGCAGGACAGAGCGTTTTTCTTCACCACCTGTTTGGACAAACACACAGGCAGGACAGAGCGTTTCTTCACCACCTGTTTTGGACAAACACACACAGGCAGGACAGAGAGTTTCTTCACCACCTGTTTGGACAAACGCACAGGCAGGACAGAGAGTTTCTTCACCACCTGTTTGGACAAACGCACAGGCAGGACAGAGAGTTTCTTCACCACCTGTTTGGACAAACGCACAGGCAGGACAGAGATTGAGGAATGTAGTGGCTCTCTCTCTGCTTTTCACCCCTCACAATACTTTCACACACAAAAAGGTTGCACAGACAGTTTAGACACAAAGCTGCCAGTCTTCTAGAGTTCAAGATACCGGGACCAGAGGATGAAGAGGGGGGACTGGGCTGAAGATGGCACAGTTTCAACTGTTGACTGAAAGATTCTAACCCCCTAATATTTCAGTTGATAAACGTAACAGTTAAAAGAGCATGCGTTTTCAATATGTTTTATTATTAACATCCCCATAACATCATCCAGGTTTTATTCTGAAATAATCTACATTTCCTATTCAAAATCGTTTATACAAATCCACTTTGATTAAAAAAAATTCAAATTCTGTTTTTTGAGTATTTTCTAAAAACTGAATTTGGGATTCAGGGAATAATTCCTAAATTAGGAAAATTCCAGAAGAATTCAGGAAAGTTGGCAGCTATGCATTTTGACTTTTAACTGAACTGCAAGCTGTCAAAAAACATCCACCCCCACCCATCCAAAAAAAAGAAGAAAAAAACTGGAAAACAGAAATAATAACAAACACACACACACAAGCTCACACACAACACAGACTCACACACACATTCTGCTGAATAATGTTGAGTACTCACTTTCCCGGTTGAGTCCACTTTCAGAACGGAGCCCAACACGGATGTGATGGCGCCAGGTTGTCCTGCCGGCGCTCACAGGTGTCC